>PVJI01016553.1:0-37984 GCA_004026765.1 Micronycteris hirsuta | reverse complement strand
GCGCTCAATCCACTGAGCTACACCGGCCAGGGCTCTGACGTGACAAGCGTTCTTGTTTGGGACACAGCGGCAAACTCACCTGGCCCTTATTTCTCAAATTGAAAGAATACAAAGAAGAGCAGACAGTGAACTCCACGTGGACTCCGAGAATAAACACTCACACGGGCGCACACACCTGGGCATGTTCAGGTAAATCGATCCACTCAACAACACGCGGCTGCATGCTAACAGACACAGCATGTCCCCAGTCTGCACCTGGGGTGACCCTGCCAGGAAGGCCCTGGGGTCCACAAGGATGCACGTGGAAAAGTGTGAGCAGGTGAGGAGACGCAGAGTCCCTCCCGCTTGTCCCCGCCCCTTCCTGTGCCCGCAGGTTTACAGGCAACAGCCCAGACTGGGGAGACTGGGTTCTCCATTCCCCGGCCCATCTCAAGGAGAAGGGCGGGCGGAGGGGAGCCGGGCCTGTGCCCGGGGAAAGGCGCGTGCTGCGGGTGGTGGCGCAGAGCGCCTGCAGACGCAGCGCCGTCTGCGGAAATTCTGAGTCGTGGCCTCTCCGGGTGGCAGAAAGAAAGCGCTCAACAAAGGGCGCGCCCTGCGGCCTGGAGGGGCGGCTGGCGCCACCCGCAGCCTAGAAGCGGGCACTGCAGCCCACACCTGCTGCCGCCTGGCGGGCGTGGGACGGGAAGCCAGAGTGTGCGTGGGGAGGGAAAGCGCGCGGGCACTTGCTCTCCCGATGAGCCCGTTCCTGGTGAACTGTAAACAATTAAAGACACGTTTAAAAGTTATTTCGTCTCCAGAGTTTTTGAAGAGTGCAGCAATGGAAGTAAGATCTGTGAACTGCATTTCTGATACGTATATTTCTTACGGGATGGGTTCACTTCTGCTCTTCGTTTCCATACGCAACCCCCAAACACCCCACCCAACCCTAGATTAATTAGGGCAGTGAGCACCTGCTCATCCAGGTGATTTTATCCTCTTCCAGGAAACCGGATTACCATGAAAGCATCAACAGCACGCCTCTGAAAAGAAATGAAATGTGTTTTTATTGGCGGGGCCCAGATGAAGCATGCCTGGAAATCTGTTTTACAAATAACCTTGCACATAAATTGTCCATTCCTGCGTCAAGATCTTTTTTCACGCTTGAGGAGCTGTCAGGGGTCCCTAATAAACATGAGTTTTATTTAGTTCACTGGATATGTAATTCTTCTTTTCTTTGAAAATAATTATGTTTCAAGCAAGTGCAGCAAAAATACAACCAATAAAAACCTAGCTATGACAGCGTAAACAACCTTTACAGCCAGTAATACATAGAGCCCTTCCAGTA
This sequence comes from Micronycteris hirsuta, assembly GCA_004026765.1. NCBI lineage: Eukaryota > Metazoa > Chordata > Mammalia > Chiroptera > Phyllostomidae > Micronycteris > Micronycteris hirsuta. The sequence goes on along the minus strand of PVJI01016553.1, from coordinate 36,660 downwards.
GAAGCAGTTCCTGGTGAGGAAGACGGCCCAGAGCACTGGCTGACTTGTTCTCACGTCCTAAGCCCGGACTCGCCCGTGGCTATCAGGGTGGTGGTTGCAGCGTCCCTGTCACCAGGCTGGCCCTTGGGCCAAGGAGAACAACCGGACGGTCGGCTGGATCCAGTGTCCAGTTTGTTTCCAAGTGGTTTGCAACATGACCTTCCCCAGGCCCATCTTGGAGCCCCCTACACTGGGGGCTCCTGAGCGCGGGACACAGACTGTCTGCCTCTCGGTGGGGGCATTCTGCACCCAGGCAGAGGCAGTGAGGGAGAGCCCGGGGTCGGTGGTGGGGCTGGGGCGAAGGGGTGGGCTTTGGAGAGTCTAGTCCAGGAACAATGCTCTGGGCTTTGATCAACCTATTGGGGCTCCCTTCCCAGCCAGGCACCCCAAAGTGGTCACGGCGCTCCTGGCCACAGCCCCGGGCCCCCAGCCACCTTGGTGGATAGACAGCATGGGGAGGGGGGTGGAGAGCTCCTGGGGTCCCAGCCGGGTGCAGACCCCTCCTAGGGAGCTCTGTGAGCAAGTTCCCAGCAGCCGCATGGGGGCTCCTTTATGCTTTTTATAGTAGTCCCAGAGATGTTATCACAGCTTGAGAACAGAAATTAAAATATGTACCCTTCAGGTGCAAATCTCCTGTACTTACAGTTTTACTGTTTCTCAGCAGGGGGGCTCCATTCATCTTCTAACAGGGAAATTCCTAAGGAAATTAATTCCCTCCAGTTGGGGCTGTTCTCAACTGGTCTTGGGGGGGGCGGAGTAATTGGAATTTAAGGGGCTCCCTTAAAAGGAAGGAAACAGTGGCTGCGTCCCCTGAATGACAACACTTTCCAGGCCGTGCTCTGCCCATTAAACATGAGCCCTCCCCTCCGAGGCCCCTGTGTCTCTCAGCTTCTGGGGTGGGGTTCTCAAAGCCCCTGCCTGCTGGGAATTCGGTGCCAAGTCCTCTCAGCTGACTGCCACTCCTCTGCACTCCGGGTTACAGGTGCCCAGCTAGAGCTCAGCACCGAGCCTGCGCAGACTGGCACTTGGTCGGCCACAGGAATGAGTCATTCTTCCTCAGAGGGCGTGGCTCCAATACTCCCTTGCTGTGTGGGGCAGCGGTGTTCGGTGTTATCACCATGAAGAATAATCCATCACAGAGACTCACCTTTTTAAAAGGGGGCCAATTCCCAGGCATAGGCGGCCCTCCTTTGCTGCCCGGGAGGTGCCCCGCCACCCCGTCTGGAGCTTCGCTCTCTGGGGCCAGGACGTCAGCACCAAGGACCCAGAGAGAGAGCCCCAGCATCCCCGTCCCCGAGCCACCGCCCCCCTACCCCGTGCCGTGCACCACACAGTACCCTGGGGGAAACCTCTCTGGCTGCGCTGCTGTCTGGGGAAAGGCGTTCCTGGCCCCTGACCACCGGCTCTGGGAGCCCAGGAGCAGCCCTGTCCAAGGGCACTTAGATGAAGGGCCCCTCAGCTCCCTGGCCCCAGGGAGGGAATGGGATGTGGCCCAAAGACGGTAACACCCAGCATGCGATGAATCCACATTGGAGACAAGGCCCAAGGCAGCCCCAGTGTCTTGCTTGGCAGTGTTGTTGAGTTTTCCAGCAGCAGCAGGGCTGTAAGGGGAAGCTGAGCCCAGAGTATTCTTGAAGGTGCAGCGTGACAATCACGAGATTTCCCTTCTGGGCCCGAACCAGCTCAGACGGAGAGCACTGGGTTCTCTCCCCAGGGTGTCAACAGCATGTGGGATGGGGTGAGGGCCAAGAAGGGCTTCAAGCCCCACGGGAAGGCTCTGGGGTGAGTCCTGGCGCTGGCCCCTCCCTGCTGGGGGCTGGGCAGTTCCCTATGCTACAGGGTGGGCGCTGGTGGTGGTGTTTTTACATGTCAGCGGGAAGAAGCAGTGATGGTGAACGCAGACACATGCATGCGAGGGTGTGGGAGCCGCACTGTGCACCCATGTACACCCCTACACACCTGTAACTCAGATGTGACAGCCCCCTCAGAGTAGATGGCCTGAGTCTGTTGCCTAAGTCAGAGCACGTTACAGCTCAGAGGTCACCTGTCCGGCCTGTCGGCACCACAGTGTCCAGTGCAGAAGACGGGAGGCAGGGCTGGAAAGCTTCCTCAGGGCCTGCCCAGCCTGCTGGGGAGGAAGTCTGCTCTGTGGCTGGGGCACATGCTGCTTCCAGCGAATTCCACGTACAGGAAAAATCAGGGCTCTGCACCAGCCACACGACAGCAGTGATCACTGCTTTATCTTTTGAAAGAATCCCATAGCACCTTGCCCTCGTGCATTACAGTTTCATTAGTTTAAAAATTACAAAGCCTGTCCCTGCTTTTTGAAAAAATGCAAATGACAGGAAGATGTGTATAACCTAAAAAGTGAAGGTCCTCCCTTTCGAAGCCCCTTATTTTCACAATCTGGGGGCGAGCTCTCCGACCCAGCAGGGCACATCACTGTTGAAGCCGTTTTAAATGCTGCTTGCAACTGTGTATACACTCAGGGTTTTGCAACATGGTGTTCCCCCTCCATTGCATTTTTTCATAGTAATCTCTAGGTTTTATTTACTTTTTTTAAAAAATATTTTTATTTTTTAAAGATTTTATTTATTTATTTTTTATTTTTAGAGAGAGGGGAAGGAGGGAGAAAGAGAGGGAGAGAAACAGCAATGTATGGTTGCCTCTCACATGGCCCTCACTGGGGACCTGGCCTGCAACCCAGGCATGTGCCCTGACTGGGAATCGAACCGGGACATTTTGGTTCCCAGCCCGCGCTCAATCCACTGAGCTATACCAGCCAGGGCTATTTACTTTTTTTTTTTTTAAGTACCCTTTTTACTTTAAAATAACTGTAGAGTCACACGCAGGTCTTAAGGAGTGATGCAGAGACATCCAGTGTACACCTCCAGAGATAGCATCTTGCGGACTGTAGTGCAGTTTCACAACTAGGATGCTGGCGCTCGGACCGCCTGCCCATCTCTCTGGACCTCCCTCGTTTTCCTGGCACTCGTGTGTGTACTTTGTTCCATGTCATTTTGTCACGTGTTTAGGTGCATGGACCTACCACCACAGTCGGGATACAAAACAGTTTCCCGTCATTTTCCCGTTCTATCTTAAATGCTGTCATTCACCATTTCCAGTAACACATACTTCTCAGGGTGAGGCACAGAGGTCACAGCTCCTAAAGCCACTTTCTGTCCAAGATAAAATCCAAAGTGAGCTGCAAATGAGTCACCTACGTAACTTAAAATTTTCTAGTAACCTCATTAAGAAGGTAAAGTGATATAAATTTAATAATAATTTCACAAAATCCAAAATATTATCATTTCAGCGTGCAATATAAACGTTATTGATGAGATACATTACATTTTTTTTTGTACTAAATCTTTGAAACTCCACGAGCCTGCTACTTCATCAGGTGCACATACTGAGCACGCAGTGAGCCCCTAGGGTGCATCTGGCTCTCTTGCAGGCCACTTGGACAGACACAGTTCCTGCCCTTGAGAACTGGGCTGGAGGAGACAAGCACATAGTAGGTACGGAGACATGTGGTGGAAGCGGCATAGGTGCCCTGATCGCGAGGGAGGTCGCGCCAGGGTGGAAGCGTGGCTTCAGAGAGATGGGAGCCACAGCGGGAGCAGCGCTTTGCATGGGAGGCCGATGTGGTTTGAGGACCTCCGACAGGAGACGCCCTCTCCACAAAGCAGATCAGAGAGGCCTGCCTGGAGTGTCCCCCCGGTGGAGGCGGACACTCAGGACATGGACGAGAGGACTGGGCCTGAGAAAGGGAGGGGGGCATGAGAAGAAGGGGAAAGGACATAACAGGCCGGAGAGGGTGACAAAGGAGCAAGGAAAGGTCTCAGTCCAGGCCGTGCTGCTCTGAAGTCACGGTGCGCCGTGGGTATGCGCTCAGGGGCGGCACCGCCAGCGCAGGTGGCCGGACACACGGTGGCGCTGGTTAGGGTCCCCCAAGCTCCCATCGGTGCCGAGGTTCGAGACGTGCACTCTCCCGGTCCCTGACCTCTCACTCCACCCCGCCTTGGTGTCATTTCACTTTAAGGTTTCGGCTCGTTACGTACAAGCATGTACTCGCTGACTTCACTGACACTCCCATCACACGCACACCCTGTCCCAGCTGCTGTGGGAGCCGCATGGAGGGTGCTGAGCCCAGAGCACAGACCGCTAACACCCAGACCAGCACAAGACGAAGTTGGCCGGAAGCCCCGCCCCTGGGGGGGGGGCGGTCTCGGTTGGCGCCTGCGCAGACCCGGGAAGGGGCGGGGCTCTCTCGCGCAGTCGCCGTTGGCCCCGCCCCGCCCGCACTCGATTGCTCTTGTCTGGCGGCGGCAGCATGGCGGCGGTGGAGGTGCTGGAGGTCGGCTCAGCCCCGCAGTTTGAGGAGCTGCTGCGCCTCAGAGCCAAGTGAGCGGGACGGCGGGCGGCGGGGTTGAGGGGCGCGGCGGCGGCGATGGCGGCCTAGTGGGCGGCGGCGGCGGGGCACAGCTTCCGGGCCCTCGCTCCTGGCGCCGGCGGAAGAGCGGGGCTCGACCCCAGCCCCGGGCCGGACTGCTGTCCGCCAGGCTCTCCCGGGCCCGGGTCCTCACCCTCCCGCCCGGCCCCGCACCCCGGGCGCGGCGGCGCGGTGACCGAGCCTGGGACTGAGAGGGGCGCGGAGACCCCTGCCCCCCGTGTCGCGGGCCTCGGGGAAGGGAGGCCTGCTGGGGTCTGTGCCGCGGGGGCACGTGCTTGTCGCCCTTGGGAAGGACACCTCCAGGGCTGCCTAGGGTCCGCGTGGGGACACAGAGGGACCCGCACTGCCCGAGTGCCCACAAGTCCGGGCTCCATGGTGACCACTGCACCTGGCCTGGTGGGGTTTGTAGGGTCCTCTGTCCCAGGGACTGGGCGGTTCTCGGTGGGGAGACCAGTGGGTGACGTGGGAGGGAGGTCCGGCGTCGGTGGCCTGGGAGCCGTGCCCAGCTCAGCCGCGGACTAGCCAGGTAACCCCTGGCCTCAGTTTCCCTGGCCGCGAGGTGGATCGGAGCAATCCCCGCCTCGGGGTTGGGGGGTTCAGGGGCACGATGCACGTAACGCAGATTGCCCAGCGCGGGAGCTCTCGGCGTTGGCCCTTAGAGTTGCCGCGGCTGCGAGGTGCTCACCGGCAAGACGTGCGGGCGACTGGCCCCAGTGCACGGCGTTTTGCAGAGAGACAGGAGAGTAGCTGCAGGGACCTTGCAGGTGACAGGGGCGGGAGGTCACCGCCTTTGCTGACGCGGGAAGGGGGAGAAAGCTCCTGTCTGACGTGGAGTCGGCCGTGTTTGGTGGAGGTAATGCAGTTAAAAGTGTTAGCTCACACAGCCCTTTGGGCATATTTTAGGGTTGTCTGGGAATTGTTTTAAAAAAAGGAAGGGAACGACGTTTACTTACTGATGAAAGGTGGGGTCGGGGCCATCCCAGCACCAGCCTTATAGCCGCGCAGTGACGAGCCCGAGGTGGCCGCTTGCAGCCCGCAGGCCTGTGAGGACCTGCCCCCACCCACCGTGAGCCGGCTTACCAGCCGCAGCACGGTTTTGCTCTTTGTTACACGTTTTTGTTTCTGTTTCGTTTTTTTTTTTTAAGATTTTATTTATTTATTTTCAGAGAGAGGAGAAGGGAGGGAGAAAGAGCAATGTATGGTTGCCTCTCACATGGCCCTCACTAGGGACCTGGCCCGCAACCCAGGCATGTGCCCCGACTGGGAATCGAACCGGGACCCTCTGGTTCCCAGCCTGCGCTCAATCCACTGAGCTACAGTAGCCGGGCTCTGTTTCGTTTTTTAAGCACAAAAGTCCTTAAAATGTCACAACTGGTAAAAATTTAAATGTAAATACCACTTAGATGTATTCTTGACTTTGGTCTGTGCCTGAAGTGACTCAGAACCCTGTACCTTTCCCACAGCCATAGTGTCCAGGGGCACGTGGGCCGTGGTGCCTGGCACCTGGGAAGGCACAAGTCTCTGCAGCTTTTTGTGAAAATGGAAGCAAAGTATTAAATAGCATTCATTAATATAATTGTTTAAAGCCCACTTTCCAAATCTCTTCACTTTGAAAATTTCATATGAATTGCTTTTTTTTTTCTTAAATCATCTAATTGTGTGTATCATGTTTACATGTTGCTGAAACCTCAGCTGGTCACTGCAGTGGGGATATTAACAACCATTTGCTGAATAATTAAGGTTTTGCCTGTTTGTAAAATATTTAGCGCGATAGTGTTTAATGATGGCAGCTGGAGTAACTGGGAGCAGAACACCTGCAATGGTAGAGAAGGAACCACTTACGCAGCACTAACGTTCTCCAATCGCAGCTGTCAGGCCCTGAACCTGCTCTTTCTCTGAGGTCCTCCCTGCACGGTGCGCTCTGCAGGCGGCGCTCCTGACGATGGAGAGGATACTGTGACTTACAGCCCACAGGGTGACAGCTTCGTGTCTGTCTCAGCGCTGCGTCCTGATGATGTTAGGTATCACATATGTCATTGGAAGTGGACGTTAAGCATCTAAATATGAGAATATTGGGCATGACACAAAGTAACAATGAACCTTGCTGTCGTTCTTTGATGTTTTCAGAGTGCCTTTGTGTTTCTGTTCGCTCCTCCCGCATCCCAGGGTGTTGGTTGCTGCCATTTCGCCACGGGGAAGTGACAGGCCACGCTCCTAGTAATAGAGTTTAAGTTGTGGGCATTTTTTGTTTTCTTTTTTACTTGCCGGTTCATACTGTCAAAAGTCTGGTAACCTATTTTATTTTTCAAAAAATGTAATCGTCCCATGCTATTAAAAGTTCTTTGACATATGATTTTTAGTGGCTTTATAATAGATTTATCATATTTTTTTAAAGATTTTATTTATTTTTAGAGAGAGGGGGAAGGAGGAAGAAAGAGAGGGAGAGAAACATCAATGTGTGGTTGCCTCTCACTTGGCCCTCACTGGGGACCTGGCCCACAACCCAGGCATGTGCCCTGACCGGGAATTGAACCGGCGACCCTTTGGTTCACAGCCCACGCTCAGTCCACTGAGCTACACCAGCCAGGGCTATTTATCATATTTCTTAAAAACCGTATTGTTGTACTATATATTTTTATATTTATTTGCTTTGAAAAATAATGGGGAAGTAATCATATACATACACTTTTGTCTCTTTAATTACGTTTTTAGGATAGACACTTGAAAGTGTGTAAGATTTTTCTGAAAGGTTCCAGTTTTATTGTAACCAGCGGATATTTCACTCTATCCTTTGTATCATTAGATATTATGATCTCAAATATCTTTTCTCAAGCTGGGGCATTAACTTACTGTAATAAGACGCACAGGTCTTAAGTATGAGATGTGGTGAATTCCGACAGTTGTGTACACCCGCGTGACCTTGATTGAGAGCGCGGACAGAGAGCCTGCAGCCCCTCTCTGCGGCCCTCCCCGCTGACCTGCTGTCCCCGCTGTGGGTGCGGCTTTCCTGCTCCTGGGCTTGGTGTGAGGGAGTCTCCGGGTCTTCTGTGTCTGTCTGGTTTTGTTCTGTGTGTTTGAGATTCCTCCTCGTTGTGGCTCGTCTCCATAGTTGCTTCCTTTCTTTATTGCTGAGTAGTAGTCCTCTCTATGAGTTTATCACAAGTTCTCTAGTTGGTGACCTTTTGGATTTGGCCTTTATGTCCAAGGCTGCTGTGACCATTCTTGCATGGGTTCTTCAGGGGCTCTCCTCCCCTCTCATCTGACGTTAGGTCTTGGGCCCCCTCCTGTCCTCAGCAGAGGCTCTGCCACAGCGGCTGGAGCGGCGGGATTTTGAGGGCCGGGCAGACATCCCTGGCCTGCACCCCAGCAGCGGGGGCTCAGAGGCAGCGTCCCGGACAGCTACAGGGGGAGGCAGTGCTGGAGGAGACATGGCGCCTCTGACCCAGGCCCCGAGGCCACTTCCCCGCCCTCTGCTGCTGCTGGGTTCTGCTGAAGCAAACGGGGACGCAGGGACCGGGGCCCACAGAGTGTCCTTTCCAGCCTTAAGTTGGTCTCCTTTAGGGCCTCCCGTTTTCCTCCCGCCCTGCCTGGCGCCCCCTGGAGGCCTCCCCTCAGCATCAGCCCTGTCTCTGCCCCTGTCCGCAGTTTTCCTTGGTTTCAGCCTTGACCGTGCTTCCTACCTGGGAAACCAGGACTTCCAGAAGCATCTCCCGAGCTGTCCTTCCGTTCGTCCCTCCCCCAACACCTATGCATTTATCTGTGCCTGTGCCCGTCGCGGTCTTTTGCTTCGGCTCCAGAGGGGAGAGCCCCTCTTCCCCAGGACAATCCCTCCGTGCCCCCCTCTCCTACCGCCTCGGAGCCCTCGCACACTCAGCTGCCCTGTCTTCTTCAGCTTCTCCCAGTCCCTTTGTACGGGCCGCTCACAGAATAGCCTGTCCGGATTGCCTTGTATTAAAACCCCCGGCCCGTGAGCCTGTCCTTCCCCTGCCTAGTTCTCGCTGTGCGCAGCCGGGCCGCAGACAGAGCAGGCGCCCTGCGCGCAAGTGTCCAGTCCGGCCCCACCCACTGCAGTGCGCCCCGACCCCCGCCCCTCCCTGTCGCTGACGGTCCTCGTCTGCTGCAGTGGATGGTGCCCCCGCCTTCCTTCTGCACTTCGGTGCAGCCCTGCCCCTGAGCCGTGCCTCTGGTCTTCTGGTCTGATCCCTGGTCCCTTTTCCTCCGTCTGCCCTGTCGTGACTGCCAGAGGCTCTGGCTTCATCCCGCCACGCGGCTGAGCACGGTGCGCACCCACAGGTCACGTGCAGGCTGCTTTCGGAACCGCCCGTTAGACGCCCTCTCCTCTCGGCTGGCGGCTTCTGCACTGAGCCGTGTCTGGTGCCACCGTTGGCCCTCTGTCACTGAGCCCAAAACTGCGTCGGCGCCACACTGTGCTCCCCTGTCACCAGCTCCGGCGCCACCGCCTTGGAGCCCCAGTGCCTCCCCTCGCTCCGGTGCTGGGACGCTGGGCGGTGGCTTCTGCCCAACTCGCGTTGTGTCCCTGCGTCACCTTCTTTCTGCGTCACCTTCCCTGGTTCCTCTTTCCACGCAGCGCGCCTAAACCTCATTTTCTTCCTCACTTCCCAGATCTTTTTTTTTTTGAGAGGGTGTTGGGATTATATTTGAACTTAGAATTCTTGTTTTCTTAAAGATTTTATTTATTTACTTTTAGAGAGGAAGGGAGGGAGAACTAGAGAGAGACATGGATGTGTGAGGGGTGCATTGATTGTTCAGTTGCCCAGCCCCCAACTGGGGACCTGGCAGGGAAGCCAGGCATGTGCCCTGACCAGGAACCGGCCGTGACCTTTGCATTCACTGGCCAGGGCTCAACTTATACCTCTTTAAAACTAGTTTTTCAGTTGGGTATGAGAAACTTAAAGATGTCTTTGTCAAGACCATTTTATGTAAGAATTTCATCAGCAGTCAATCCACTATTCTGTCTGTCCATACTGTTTTTAAAAAACCTTTCATAGCATAATATAAAAAATGTGTCTTTATAAGAAGCTGTTGTTTTCTGCACGCTTTCTGCATCCCTGTTCCTATGGTTACGGCTGTGCTCCACCGTCATCCCACCACTGCGAGAAGGTGAACACCACAGCGAGGGTGGGCGCGCCTCTGCAGCCGTCGCGCACGCGCGCTGTGCCTGAGCTGCGGCACCCGGGCCGCCTTTGCCGGGGGTCGGGAGCCGTGGTTTACGTGACTGTCGGTTGCGATGGGCAAGCATCAGGACCGCGCCACGTGCGCCAGGTGTTGGTGCGAGGGCCGTCGGGACTCGGACGTCCCCTGGACGGGTCCTGAGACCTCGCGAGTCCCTGTATCTTGGTCTGCGTCTGGCACCGAAGCACCCTGGCAGGTTGGCGGTTCCCGTGAAGGTGCTTGTGGAGACCGGCTGTGTTGGCACCGGCGACTACTGAAGAGACGTCACTTTCTACAGCCGTGCTTGCTCTCTTCGCAGGTCCCTCGTGGTGGTCCACTTCTGGGCGCCGTGGGCCCCGCAGTGCGCCCAGATGAACGACGTGATGGTGGAGCTGGCCAGGGAGCACCCGCAGGTCTCCTTCCTGAAGGTACTGCCTCCCCCTGCATGGCCTGCGGGAGCTCTTAGGGGCCAGGGTGGGAGCAGGGTGGCGAGGGGCTCCGCGCGCTCGTCGTTGGTGCTGGGGCCCGTTACTTCTGTAGTGGGCCAGCCTTAAAGACCTCGCAGGCGTCTGCACCCCTGCAGCACCGGGCAGCGCAGCACTCTCTTAATGTGTGCATGGGGGGTGGGCAGGACCGGTTCAGGGCAGGGCGCGCCACGGGGCGGGGGTGCTTGTGGGCAGAGCAGACTAGACCATGCGCCGCGGGCCCCGGCGGTATTCGTATCAGAAAATATTAGCTGAGAAAAAGCTGGGTGAGAAGTGAGAGTGAGTGAAGAAAGGGTGAGCCGAGCGCCAGGAACTGGGGCATGAGGGAGAAGCCGCTGTCGGGGGTGTGGCGGGCCTGCGGAAGGACCCTGCGCTCTCTGACCTGCGCAGCCAGCGGAGGCGGAGGGAGCCGGCCAGGCTCTCTTGCCGTCTGCGTCTTCACTGCCTGGGCCCGCTGTGTGTCGTGGGGTCTCCTAGGGGGAGGAACACCAAGAAGTGGGGAGACGATGGCTCCTGGGGTCCAGCACGTTCCGTGCTATCACTCAGGACTTTGTGCTGGTTTGGGCAGCCAGGCCAGAGGAGGGGTTGAGAATCTCAGAAATGAATTACCGGGAAGGCTGGCACACCCTGTATTCGAAAGCCTGGGTCCTTGGGATTTAAACAAAAACCCAAAGCCTTATTTACTTAGCATGGAATTTATGAGTTTCTGAGACACGTTGGCAAATATACCTACGTATGGAGTTCAAAGTGACACCGGCCGTGTTCGCACGCCACTGTGTGCGTGAACTGAAGCGCAGGCAGGGCTTGGGCGGCTGACCGGTTGTGCGGGAAGGCCGCTATGTCAGAGCTGCGCCCCAGGAGGTGCTGCCGTCGGGTGGCTCAGAAATCACAGCTGTGACAGGCGGCTCTGCGAAGGCAGCCCTGGTGCCCCTGAGTTGCCCCTCACATTGGTTCTGTGCGGGGCCTCCCGGGGTGCTTTGTGCAAGTGCAGCGAGTGTGACCACGACAGCGAGCTTTTAAAGTTTAAGGCCTTATTTAAAATTCCAGTGAAATGTGTAACGTAACCTTAGAATGTAACCCTAAAATGTCCAATATAAATAATGGAGGGGAACATTAAAACTGCATGGTGGCCACTGATAAAAGGTAATGATTACAAGTGAAATGAATGATTAAACATTTCAATCGTAAGATTAATCGAGGCGATGGTAATTGTCGCGAGCCTGCCTCCCTGTGTGTGGTGTCACCAGTGTAGCTAACACAGCGTTCCTAGCTGCCACCAGAATGATTTATTTAAAGTGGCGATAGGATTACTTCTCACATTGGCGCCACACTTGGCAGCGAGACCGCACCTCGTTCGGGTGCTGGAGTGTGTCAGAGAGCCAAGGCTGCAGGCATGGAGCCGACCTCGCCTGCGGTCTGCGGGCGGGCGCGCGTGGCGGGCCGTCTGCCTGCGGGTTGCACTCTGGACCCTCGCTCTGCAGCGCAGTCTCCTTCTGCTGGGCGTCAGGCGGGCGGGGGCTGTTTAAAAGGCCGAGGTGGCAGAAGTACGGGCGCCACTGGGAAGGGACTGTTCTCGGGCTTCAGCGGCGCGTCCTGGTGAGAGAGGCGGGCGGTTCATGTTACAGCGATTTGCTTTTCTGATGCAGAGCTTTTTGGAACTTCTGGGTGAGCACTGGTGTTCTGCCACTTCTGTGTCTTCTCGTGTGATTTTTAGATGACTGCAGTAGTTTGGCATTTTTGATTCGGAAGTATAGAGATTAGTCCATTCCGTGACTTAGAGTTAAAGAGTCATTATGTAGGTGATCTCAAACTTGATGTTTCCCATAGTTTGATGGAAAAATTTTGTGACCATCTGTAGTTTTCATTGTGGAGAAACTGATGAGATAGCACCTGAGGGAAGTCAGCACGCAGCGCTGACCCAAGGGGGTTGCGCTCTTGGACAGCTGTTGGCAGGCGGAGCTCTTGCAGGACCGAGGCTGGCGTCCCCGGGTCCCAACTGGCACGGCCGTGGTGGACGCGCAGGCCCTCTTGGGCCCAGGCCTCCCGCTCCCTCCGTCCGCCGTGTCTCCTCGGCTCCGGAGGCGCTCACGCCTCCAGGGGCTTTGAGGCAGCACAGAAGTTATTTATATTGCTAAGTCTGGTAGAAACCTTATTTGTATTCAGAATGAAGTTACGATGTCCAGTGCCTTTGCTTTTTGAATCACCTGAAGCCGGTTTGGTGGCACTGACTGAAATGAACACACACTGGGCATCCTTTGCTGCCTGGTAGGCAGGGCCTTTCTGGCGGGATGGTGGGAAGGAGAGCCTGTCTTGCGAGGTGTCTTGGTTGATGGCTGGGTTGGGTCCCCTCATCGTATTCAAGGTCCAGATCGAATGCATTTTTATAGCAGTGGCAAGTTTTGAAATTTTACGTTTTATTTTACTTTTAAAAATAAAAATTGTGTATATTTAAGGTGTACCGTGTGATGATTTAAGTCACATCCACTTTGTGTGGATTTGTCCCGTGTGCTGCTGTGGCCTTTCTTTTGGTCTCTGAACTGAGTCTGTGCCGGTGGTGGGACTGTCAGGGGATGTCTCGGGGGGTCCTTGAGGTGGGACGTACACCCCACCTTTTTAAACTCTTTTCCTGTGTGCGGGTGGCTCCCACCTCCCATGCCAGCCTGCCCACCCCCTTCCCCAGCGCAATGCCCTGATGCCACTGGGTGCTCATTTTACCACGTGACGCACTTGGGTACCAGACTTACCCGAGTCAGACGTACCAGCCACCTGGTTGGTGAGATTTTGTACTATCGGATTCCATGTCGTATTAATCTTGTTAGTGGAGTAGTAGCTGTACTCACATTTCATGTCCATTGTGACTTCAGATATAAGGTCAGGACTACAGAAGGAGTTACATGAGGTCTGCCTGGAAAAAGCCCAGCCATTTAAAATAAGGAGAATGGTTTGCATGATATCGATGTAACCTGGCAGCCAAGGAGCGTGGACTGGAGTGCGTGTGTGTGAACAGTGATGACTTCACTGCACTAGTCAGTGGGGGCTGTAGACGCCATTGAGGGAGCATGCGTCCTGTGTGGCCGTCACATTCAAAATGACTGAGCGAGTAGAGCAATGAATCTTTATCAATTTTGTGTTAAGCTTGAGCATTCCTCTGCGGAAACTGCTAGGATGACTCAGAAGGCTTTCAGGGACGATGCAACGAGGGCAGTGCAAATAAAAGTGTGGCACAAACGCTTCAAAGATGGTTGAGAATCTGTTGGAAGTGACCCACGCCCTGGAAGGCCTGCAGCAAGCAGAGCACCTGAGACTGTTGAACGGGCACGGCTGCAGTCAGCAGAGATCGGCGACGGACAGTGTGAGACCTGGAAGCGGAGCTGGGGGTTCCAAAAACCACTGTGTCTGAGATTTGACCCAGGATCCTGGCATGAAACATGTTGTGGCAGAATTCATTTGGTGGCTTCTGCTACCAGAGCAGGAGGAACATCGTGCTGCAGTTGCCGATGACTCGATTCAAACCACTGCCAATGAACCGGATCTCCTCAAGGATGTCGCAACCGGGGATGAACGGTGGGTCTGCGGCTGTGACCCGGAAACGAAGGTCCAGGCGTCCCAACAGAAGTCACCTGGTTCTCCACGCCCGCAGAAGGCGCGACAAAGTCGCAGCAAGATCAGGACCGTGGCAACCGTGTGTTTTGGTTGGGAAGGTGGTGTCTATCATGAGGACGCCCTTCCAGGCCAGACAGTTCACACGGAGCACCTCTGTGTTCTTCGCCGGCTGAGATGCAGGGTGGCAGAAAGGGCCGCAGCTGCGGCAGCTGGTGACTGGCAGCTGCATCGTGGTCACCTGCCCGCTCGTGCGTCACGGGTCGTGCAGAGTTTTTCTGGGAAACCTTAGATCACCCAGGTGACTCTGCCCCCTGGAGCTCAGGTTTGGTGCCCTGCGACTTATGGCTGTTCCCCAAACTAACATCACCTTTGATGAAAGGGAACAGACTTCAGACCATCGTGCTACTCAGGAAAATACGACAGGGCAGCTGATGGTGACCGGGAGAAATGTGCAAGGTCCCGAGGTGCCTCCTCTGAAGCGGGCTGAGGTGTCATTGTCCTGCGTACAATGTTTCTTGCATTTTACAGCATCTTCAATTAAAGTCTTTTCATACCACATGGCTGGATATTTTCTGGACAGACCTCATAGTCTTAAGTGTGCGACCAACTTAAAGATGGAGCTCACACTGTTGAATTTCTGAAGGTCTACCTGGTCAGTACGGGTCATTTCTGGAGCTTACCCTGTTTGTTTGTTTGTTTGTTTGTTTGTAATATATTTGATTGATTTTGCTATTATAGTTGTCCCATTTTTTTTATCCCCTTTATTCCCCCTGCCCTGTACCCCCCTCCCACCAGCATTCCCCACCTTAGTTCATGGCCATGGGTTGTACATGTACGTTCTTTGGCTTCTCCCTTTCCCATACTATTCTTAACATCCCCTGTCTGTTTTGTACCTACTAATTATTCTACTTATTCTCTGTACCTTTTCCCCCATTCTCCTCACTCCCCTCCCCGCTGATAACCCTCCATGTGATCTCCATTTCTGTGCATCTGTTCCCGTTCTAGTTGTTTGCTTAGTTCATCTTTTTTTTCTTTTGTTTTATTTTAGGTTCGGTTGCTGATGGTTGTAAGTTTGTTGTCTTTTTACTGTTCATATTTTTTATCTTTTTTTTTTTCTTAGATAAATCCCTTTAACATTTCATATAATAAGGGCTTGGTGATGATGAACTCCTTGAACTTGACCTTATCTGGGAAGCACTTTATCTGCCCTTCCATTCTAAATGAAAGTTTTGCTGGATAGAGTAATCTTGGATGTAGGTCCTTGCCTTTCATGACTTGGAATACTTCCCTCCAGCCCCTTCTTGCCTGTAAGGTCTCTTTTGAGAAATCAGCTGATGGTCTTATGGGAACTCCTTTGTAGGTAAGTGTCTCCTTTTCTCTTGCTGCTTTTGAGATTCTCTCTTTATCTTTAATCTTGGCTAATGTAATTATGATGTGCTTTGGGGTGTGCTTCCTTAGGTCCAACTTTTTGGGGTTTCTCTGAGCTTCCTGGACTTCCTGGAAGTCTATTTCCTTTGCCAGATTGGGGAAGTTTTCCTTCATTATTTTTTCAAATAAGTTTTCAATTTCTTGCTCTTCCTCTTCTCCTTCTAGCACCCCTATGATTCGGATATTGGAACGTTTAAAGTTGTCCTGGATGTTTCTAAGCCTCTCCTCATTACTCTGAATTCTTGTTTCTTCATTCTGTTCTGGTTGAATGTTTCTTTCTTCCTTCTGGTCCAAGCCGTTGATTTGAGTCCCGGTTTCCTTCCCATCACTGTTGGTTCCCTGTGCATTTTACTTTATTTCACTTTGCATAGCCTTCACTATTTCCTCTATTTTGCGACCATATTCAACCAATTCTGTGAGCATCCTGATCACCAGTGGTTTGAACTGTGCATCTGGTAGGTTGGCTATCTCTTCATCACTTAGTTCTATTTCTGGAGTTTTGATCTGTTCTTTCATTTGGGCCATATTTATTTGTCTTGGTGCACCTGTGACATTGTAAGGGGCGGAGCCTTAGGTATTTGCCAGGACGGGGTGATCCATGTTGCTGCGTTGTGGTGCTGTCTGTGGGGAAGGGGTCCAAGACGGAACAATGCTGCTTACTTGCTCGTGTCTCTTACCCCACTTTCAGTCACTTCCCCCGCCACCCACAAGCAAATTGGGTCCTTCTGGTGCTGATTCCCACATGAGTGGTTTGTGTACGTTCTAGGACCCTGTGGGTCTCTCCAGTGACCGCTCCTGTGAGGCTGGGAGTTCTCTGCTGCCAAAACCCCCACAGATTTTTGTAGTCAGAGGTTTTGAGGCTTATTTCCCCGCGCTGGAACCCTGGGTTGCATGGTCTGTCTCGCTCCCCAGTTGTTCCTCCTGGTTTGTCCGCATGAGAATGTGGAACCGCCTGCTCTGCCAGCTTGCTGCTAGTCCTCTCCACCGGCTGCCTGTGTCCGCCCCTCCTGCTGGTCTGGGTGAGTGTTTCTTCTTTAACTCCCTGGTTGTCGGACTTCCATACAGTTCGATTTTCTGTCAGTTCTGGTTGTGTTTTGTTTTTGAATTTGGTGTTGTCCTTCTTTTGGTTGTGCGAGGAGGCACAGTGTGTCCACCTACGCCTCCATCTTGGCCGGAAGGCCTTCCCTGTTTAACTCTGACCCTCTGGGCGGCGTGTGTGTCAGGGACAGCGCAGGGGAGAGCCCAGGTCACCCGCTGGCCGTGTCGTTCGGCTCCACCAACCAGCGGCATTTCTGGTTCTTGGTCAGGACAGCCACTGGTTTGGTTTATGTGGCATTTAGTGTGATAGGGTTTATTTTTTTAGGAACTCTAAAAATGCCTCTCAGGAAATTCTAGTAGAATTGTTAGATCTTAAAACTACCCTGGTTTTTATTCATGGTGTCATGGTAGCAAACACAACGCAGTTCACATAGTTTATTAGCTGATAGTGCACTGTTTGTCAAAAGTCTTAAAGTTATCAAAAATGTTCATTTAAATATCTATTTTGAAATTTATATTTGATTGACAAAGAATTTGACTTAGAAAAATGTTTCTTTTCTGTCACATGTCACGAGGTTGAACGGAATGTCCGTGCATTAGGTTTGGATTCCCCTCCTCCTCCTGTAGCCTCAGTGCCCCTGCTGGCAAGTGTGTATTTCCGCTCTGGGCTCAGGAATAGCGGCCACTAGTCATCCGACATTCTGTCGACATTCATTTGGTGGACATGGATATGCACGCACCGTACGGGTCCCTGGGACTGCAGAACAGTGAGGGTGTGGACGCAAACAGGTAGCAGCGTCACGGCCGTGTCAGGTAGTTACAAGTGCTGCAACAGAAAGAAAGGGCAGGCTGTGAGCGGTGGGGTGGGGCAGGCGGGCACTTTGCTTGGGCTAGGCTGGACGGGGCCAGCGCACGGGAAGAAGACCGCTGTTGGATGGCTGGGGGAAGCTCTGAGGGTCAGGGTGAGCAGGGGCGGACCGGTAGAGGGGCAGAGGGCCAGGTGGCCTCATAGGCAGACCTGGAGGCCAGGGGAGAGGTCTGGCCTGGAGGCCAGCCCGATGCCATGTTGGGGACACCTGGAGCTGTGGGTTAGCTGAGGCCACTGCAGGGAAGAGTGGCTGAGCAGGCTCAGCCCCAAGTTCTGGGGCAGGCAGCCAGGTCGGCCTGGCAGAGGCTAAGGGAGAACCAGAGATGAGTCTTAGAGTTAGGGAGGGAAAGAGGAGCCCCGGAGAGCCGAGCGAAGGGCATCCCCAGAAGGTCACGCTCATTGAATGGCGCCGAAAGGTCAGCAAAACGAGCGACAGCGCGTGGCCTTCGGATTTGGTGAAGTGGCTCAGGAACCAGACCGCCTCCTTCCACGGCTCAGTGGCGTGGGAAGCTTGGCCACGCCCCCCAGCCTCTCACAGTCCCAGCTTCTGCTGAAGGGTGGCGCCGTGGCAGTGCCTGTTGCCGTGAGGGTCAGTGCGCCCTCACACACGGTGCTCTTCGAGCCCTGCCTGTCCTGGTCAGCGGCGGCTGTCGGCCGTCCATGTCGTGGGGGCCCTGGTGGCCCCAGCTGGGTTGGAGCAGACTGCAGAGAGAACGCCCCCCTTCCGGCTTTGCCTTCCTGTGGCCACGGCTCCTGCCCCTCTGTCCCCTTCTCCACAGCCACGGCCCGTGCGTGGGGACGGTCCGGGCCTGAGGGTCTCGGTACAAGGAGCAGGTGGTTCCCACCAAAGGCATTCTGTGGGGCTCCATTCTGGAAATGCGCGAACTTGGTTGGTCCTGAGCCAGGCACGAGCCCTGCCTTTGCTCTGCCCCCTCTCCTCGTGATTGCTGGGGCAGCCGATGCGGCCCCGGGGAGGAAAGCACGTCTCTCTGGACCGAGCCCGCTGTGTGGGTGGGCAGCTGCGCTCGCCGGTTGAAGGACCTTTGCTGTACGCACCTGTGTCCCTCAGGGGTGTCTCCGGCCCCTCCTGAGTGCAGGTCATCGTTACGTGCTTACATGTCCATTTCCTTCGTTCATCCTTATCGCTCATTTTGACGTTCAGCGAGCTTGCTTCCAGAGAGCGCTGCTGCTGGAATGTCGTTGGACTCGAGACGCCTGGAGTCTGGGCCTGCGTCGTGTCTCCTGGCGCGTCTCCACTGCCTGCGTCTCATGAAGCCCGGTCTCGGCTCAGAGAGGGAGGCTCGCAGGGGTCCAGAGGGCGGTCCAGGGCGGCCCTCCTGAGAGCAGCACAGTGGGGGCGAAGGCCAGCATTCAACACCTGCGGGTCTCCGGTGTTGCGGGGAGGGCGCCACCTGCCTTGTCTGAGCTGAGACCGCAGCGTCTTGTTTTCAGTCCGCGTTGCCCTTTTGGATTTGTTTTACCGTCAGAATCCAGTGGTCCCAAAGGTGGGACTGTAGTGAGCCTCGCCCGATGTCCCGTGTGTGGGGGCCCTCGGTAGCCGCCAGTCGCAGGATGGAAGGCAGGAGCCGCCTTATCGGCCCCGTCCTGCTCCTCCTCGGTGCAACTGTGGATCCGTGAGAGAGAGGCAGCGCGGACCGCTCAGCCTCAGAGTCCGTGCCGAGCGCCGTCACCCACGGCCTGGTTTTCTCGTTGTCCTCGTCCCACTGCTGTCGGCGGCTGGCATGGGTGTGCAGTGTGCGTACTTAGAGTGAGCGTGATTAGAAACACGGTTTCCAGAGGTGCTCTAGAGGAGGAAGCGTGGAGGCGGTGAGAGAGCACCTGGGGGGTGAGGTGGGAGTGCCGGCCGGGCATGGCTGACCTGGGCATGGGGGCCGGCCGGTCAGGGCTCTGGCTTGGGGCAGGCGCCCGGCCTGGTGGGCCCTTCACGCTCGAAGAAGTGTGGTGTCTGCATTTTAAGAGCTTTAAACAATATCAGTAATCTTTGTTTCGTGGGTAAATGGAAACAACTATATGCAAACATTGATAAAAAATGATAAAACCAGTAATTTCCATTTCCTGCAGGGACAGTGGGAATGCAGAGTTTCATTGGTTTAGAAGTCTAGCTCACAGTGGCAGCCCTGTGGGGAAAGGTGCAGTGTGTCTTGGTTTTTCTCAAACACTCTGTCTGTGAAGTCCCACGTCACCAGCCCACGGGGATTGTGTTCGCACTGCGGGGGGACTGTCCCTCAGTGCATCCCAGCCCGTGTCTCAGAGGCCATGGCGCACCATTGGCAGGTGAGGCACTGGACGCAGGCGGTCATCTCAGGCCATGGGTGCTCACACGGGCACAGAGACCCGGAGCAAGGGCCACGCAGAGCGTCTGCTTGTGTCCAGCAGCCTTGCAGGAGTCAAAGGTGAAATTCATCAGACATCAGTAGTTTATGGAAGGAATTCTCCTCTTTGCTCCATCATCTGCAGCAGCTGCAGCTGCCAGTCACGGTGCACTGCCTCTTGGGTTTAATCAGTAGAGAAACGGCGGGCATCGCCATAGGCAGAGGGTGGCGCTGTGACTGTGACGTGGCTGAGGTCACTGATGTATGCATGGACTTCCGTACAGTGGGGGCTGCGTGTGGTTGGAAACGTGCAAGGTCACTTGTGCCCTGAGAATGTTGTTCATGGCCTCCAGGCGTCTTCTGAAACATGACGGAACAGACACCCCTGAGCCTGGGTCGTCGGGACTGCGGCCTGGGCGGGTGGCAGCCAGCCCCGCAGGTCCCCTGGAAACGTGGCATGTTGTAGACTTTGCACTCCTTGAAGCCATCAGCTGCTCGGGGGGCAATGCCTGTGAAATGAGTTACACATCGCAGTCCTGCAAAGGCTCCTCTTTGTAATCAAGCTTAAATTCTCTCTTTTTAAGTTGGAAGCTGAAGCTGTTCCTGAAGTATCTGAAAAATATGAAATTAGTTCTGTTCCCACCTTCCTGTTTTTCAAGGTAAGGCTAAAGCTGGCACGAGACATTCTCTGTCCGTGCTGGGTCGCGGGGTTCTGTCTTGGTTCCTTTACCCTCGCCCCTGACCCCTGAAGGTTCCTGGCTTTGCCCCTTCTTGTTGCCTTGGCCCTTGCTTGTCCGGGGTCCTGGCAAAGTGACAGAGGTGGAGGTCCAGCAGCCAGGACTGGGGCTTCTCGAGAGAAACTCAGATATACACTGTAGACCCGAAGCGCTGGCCTGTGGTCAGAAGGTGGTTGGCGGGGCTGCCTCTGGACGCAGTGGGATGTCTGGCTGGCTCTGGCGTGGCGGTGGCTCTTCCAGGCCGCGGCGCGGGGCTGTGCGGCAGGCACGCCTGGGTGTCGCCGCGGTTCCCCAGCCCTCACTCCTGCTTCGCGAAGGCTCCGTCCCTTCCGGGGTTGGGAAGCCCTTTCTGTGGGACGCTGGCCTGGGGTCTGGTTTGAGTGTGAGATGTCCTCGTGTTCACGGCCGGCCCAGTGAGTCTCACGGGGGCGTCGGTGTTTCATCGACTTCAGAACCACAGGCTTTAAAACGCCAGCTCCTTGGTGGGATTTGGTATTTGAAAATGTGTGGGTGTTTTCCTACAGTGTTCCCAAAAAGGAAAAAAAAACAGAGAGAGAGAGCGGTTAATTATTTCTAAAACCAAGAAGGAGGCAGCTGGGGGTCAGACTTTAAAAAGTTCTCCGATGACAGTGCTGACCCTTTAAAACTGTCCTCATCCATACTGCGGGGCCTGGAATTTCCAGGTGATGAAGGGGGCCACGCGTATCCTAAATGAGTTCTTTAACTTCAGAATTCTCAGAAAATCGACCGGTTAGATGGTGCACACGCCCCAGAATTGACCAAAAAAGTCCAGCGGCACGCCTCCGTGGGCTCCTTCCCAGCCAGTGGGAGCGAGCACCCCAAAGAAGACCTTGAGGTTCGCCTGAAGAAGCTGACGCACGCCGCCCCCTGCATGCTGTTCATGAAGGGGACTCCGCAGGAGCCGCGCTGTGGTAAGATGCCGCTGGGACAGCAAGGTCGCAGGGGGGCCGTCGCTGGGATGGGGGGCCGAGGGCCCACATGGTTTGGGGGCCGTCCCAAATGTTGGGCGCTGTGTTCAGACACCTCCAGGAAGTCAGAAAGGCTGGAAGCCCCAGGGGCAGCAGAGATTCGGGTGACGTGAATGAGTGTGCCCCGCAGACTCAGAGGGCCTGCACCAGAAGGCATGTTAGAAGCCGCCCGTCTCAGGCTCCGTGTGGCAGACCCATGTCCCTGTGGGTGCGCTGGCAGCTCGCCCGGGCTTCCTGGGAGCCCAGCGGGGCGGGTCCCTGCAGCGGCTGACGGCCCCAGGAGCGGGCTCTCGCCGTGTCCCTTCCGCTGCCCTGCCCTCCGGGGCCTGGACGAGTTCTGATCCCGCTCCCACCTCGGCCCTGGGCCTGCCGCCTCGCAGCACCGAGGGACTGTGTCACTCACCACTCACTGCCAGCTGAGGGCTCCTGGTTGCTGAGAGTGACCCAGTTCTGTGGCTTATAGTCGCTCTTGTCTTCTGAGCCACATAGATGCTGTGACGCTGTCTATAAGTGTCACAGTCACTTGACCCTCCGGTATTGGGTTCATGTTGTGTTCCTTCACTGTGCCGTGCACAGCAGCACCGTGCTGCACAGTTGAGCACCGAATCCTCTCGGTGGTGCTGTTGGGGCTCTGGGAGCGCGGGCTCCAGCCGCACGGGGGGACTGTGCGGAGATGGGGTGGCGTCATGGAGTGGGCCCTCGACAGGATCGCTGTGTGCCAGGGTGGCTTGATGGAAATCGCTGAGCTTCCAGAGAAATTTAATGGTAAATTCTTCCCTGTGTGCTTAGCAAATTGAATATTACGTTACGAGAAAGTCTAGTTTAAAAATAAAGTTTCATGGCGAATCCCATCTTGAAAAGGTTACAAATCACTCCTTTATCTCTCAGTTCTGCTCCAGCGCGCACCCTGCCAGGACGCCTGGCGGGCGGCGGCCTGCGGCCCAGCTGTTGGAAGGCTGACCCAGCCTGTCCCGGAGCCAGCTGGTGCCGCCGGGCTGTGGCGCTGTGTCTCTGACGGAGGTGGCACCTGTTTGCTTTCTGCCATCAGGCCTGAAAACCATTTCCGGGCCTCGTGCAGGGACAGCAGTGGGACTCAGCACCAGTCCAGTCACCGCGTCTGGGGCGCTGTAGCGCTGGCTGACTGGGAGGCGGGGCTTGCCCTCCTCTCTGCGGGTGACCGGTCTCCCGTTTTGGGACGATGACCTGGTGAAAGCGGCAGCTGGTTTAACTGGAGCTGGGTGGGCGGACCGGGCCCCCCGGGGCGGGGCGGGGAGGCTAGTGGCTGCGCCCAACTCTGCCCCTTGCCCCGGTGAACTGGGTGCGAGTCAGCCACTTTCCTGTGCCCTCGCTTCTTGCTGGTGGAGGGGGTGGGGCCCTTCTCTGCGGTCCCTTCAGTTCAGACGTAGGATTATTCGAACAGGTTCGCATTGCACTTGGGAACAGTCGTTTTCCTGCTTACCTTTTCCTTCGTTAGACTGAACTCAGGATGCGTTTATGGCCATTCTGCAATAAGAGAAGAAGCTGTAAAACCCTTCAGAGCAATCTGAAACAACAACATTGTAGACATTTAGATAATAAAAACCTAATTAGGGAATTAAAAGATATTTAGATACAAAGGATTTAACAGTTTCATTCCATACAATGTACTTATTTTTTATAATTTTTATAACTGCATTTAAAAAATTTTATTTTTCGCCCGGTTGGTGTAGCTCAGTGGATTGAGCGCGGGCTGGGAACCAGAGGGTCCCGGTTCGATTCCCAGTCAGGGCACATGCCTGGGTTGCGGGCTGCGTCCCCGTGAGGGCCATGTGAGAGGCAACCACACATTGTTCTTTCTCCCTCCCTTCTTCACTCTCTGAAAATAAATAAATAAAATCTTTATTAAAAAAAAAAAAATTTTATTTTTCACTGACAGTTGACATTCCATGTACTGTTAGTTTCAGAAGCACACGTAGCAATCGGACAGTTACAGCGTGTCCCCCATGGGTTTCGGGACCTGTCACACGTCTGCCATCGGCTTCTCTGCTCCTGACATTGGTTCCTGTTGCTGCGTCTTTCTGTCGTGGGTGGTGACGAGGTCGTCCTGCTGTGTGATGCTCCGTGACGACACGGCTGCTGGAGGACGTGCAGGGGGCTGCCTCCCGCCTGGGCGCTGCCCCGCCGTCTGCCCTGCTGTGCGCACAGGACCCAGACTCTCCCTTCCAGCTGCTTCCCTCTGGGACCGCCCCCCGCCCGAGCCTGTTCAGTGGCAGGCAGCTTTGCTCTCCCTTCGACACCTTAGCGACGATGGGTGGGCAGAGCCTCCTCTATACGAGTGACGGCCATCTGCCGCGCAGACTTGGGGGTCAGGGACTTGCGAGTCTGCGTAGAACTCACGGGGAAGCTCTCCGGTCAGTGACACCCTTGCTGGAGGGGAGCGATTCTCGCCTTTTACCATCTCCCCCCACCCCCACTTTCAGTCCCTCAGCAGACGTGACTGAGCAGCATTCACATGTCACGTCAGGGAAACCTGGGGGCCGTTTCAGCCCGGAGTCTCCTGGGCCTCTGCCCAGCCCCTCCACAGCGCACGTCCCTGCCGCCCTCCCCTTCCCCGGGCCTGGCCCACAGCTGCAGGGCGTGACCTGATGGGGCAACAGGGCCTCCGTGGACCAAGGGTCAGGTCGTCCTCGTGCTCGGGGGGGCCAGACAGGAGGGCCCGCGTGTTCTGGGAAGGTGTCGAGCAAGCACCGAGACACACATCTTTTAAGCAGGACATTAAATCCTCGAACATGCAGGTTAATTAAGTTTCGGGGAATTCTTTTATCTATGCCAGTTAACAAAGGAAGCAGAGGGAGTTTGAGCCGCAGCATGGAACTGTCTCCTGCAGCAAGAGTCACTGCGTTGGGTCTCGCTCGCTCAGTCAGACACAGAAACGCCGCGGGTTCCGGGGGCTCTGTGGGCCCTGCTGCTGTTCGGAGGGGCACAGCGGCTGGGGCCGTGGGTCAGGCTTCGGTCGTGAGCAGAAATGACCACAGAGACAGAGTGGTTCTATGGCAGTTAAACACGGTTTTCCTGCTTTAAATGCTATTGCACGCGTGCATCAGTTTCCTTGAAAAAAGCGTGAATGTTTTGTTATTAGAATAAAGCTTTCTCACGATTTTATTTTTAAGCATAACATTTCCGGTCTGCCACTTTAACCCTTAAAAATGAAACACCACCCATCCATGTTTGCAGTCTGCATGTAATTGCCTAAAGCTCCAGGAAAGCTTTTTCTCAGCCAGTTCCACAGAAATGAGTGAGTAACGGGCAGCAGAGTGACCCTCGGCGTCAGCCGTTAGCTGTGGACTAATGAGCTCCCAGGCCCAGGAGGAGCTTTCGCCTCCGTGTCCTCCTGCAGGCCGCGCACGAGCTTGGCCGGGCGTCGGGAATCGCCGCGCGTGCTGTGAATAGACGCGGGGCCGACGGGGCGTGCGTGCCGTTGTCTGTGTGACGGTGACGGAGGTGATGGGTGGCGCTACAGAACAGCCTCCTGCGCACTCCCGGCTGCGAGCTGCTTCCTCGTGCCGCCCCGCACCCGCGTGTCCTCCCCGGCGCTGTCCTCCCCGACGCCGTGGGCGGGGGAGGCGTGGCGCTCACGCACACATCCACGTGGCGTTGGGGAGCGCCTGTTCTGGAAATAATCTCACTGCATTTTGTGGTTCGATTTCATTCACGAGAAGTTGCTGACGTGGCCACCATGCGGGGATTCGGAACTGAAGGACAGGTTTTTCCAGGCTGAGGCTGTTCGCGGAGAAGGGGGTGGGTGTGGACGAGCAGAGCGGCAGGGTGTGCCGGAGACAGTGGAGAATTAGCTTACGGAGGGAAAATACCCTCTTCTTGGTCAACACTGACAGGTTTGTACAGACTGACACTCACACTCCTAGTCTTCAGTCTGCGTGTCCCCCAGGAAAGTGTTGTCAGGTGCAGACCACACCGTGTCACTGAGGTGTTGTGAACACACGGAACGCGAGGGTCCCTACGCTGCAGGGGGAGGTCCCGTAACGCGCTCTGGGGAATGCAAACGGGTCTGAAAGGAACCGCCCCGTTCTGACAGCAGATGAGGAAGACCCCCCCCGCCCCCGGTTTATTGACAGCCCACTACCACGGCGGGGAGGGCAGCGCGAAGCCCAGTGTGCTGGCGTGCCCGTCCCTGACCAGCCGAGGCCGCTGCCGTTGCATACCTGGCGTCTTCTGTTTGGAGACAGGGCTGAGCAGCGCTCAGGTGGATGCGCGGGGCAGGGGCGGCGGGGGGCAGTGGAAACCAGAGCGGAGTGGGCTTCCGGTCTGGTCGGTAGCGGCTGGAAACCACTGCAGCACAGCTCTTCCCCTGCAGTTCACGGAACAGCAGCGTGGGAGGGTGGCCCGCTGTCCGGGCCCGCCCCCGTGGGGCCGGCGCAGGGCGGGGGCCTGGCCGTCCAGGGCTCGCATGCGCGTCCTTGGGGTGGATGGGTTGGTGGATGGGTCCTGGTGCCGGGCTGGGGGCTCTGCCTTTTGTCCAGTACTGTTTGTCCCCAACCAAAATATGCCTGGCGCGCGCGCGCGCACACACACACACACACACACACACACACACACACTTTTAAAAACTCACAAGTATATTAAAAAGTTAAACTGTGCCTGAGCACAGGGTGTGGCTCGGTGTTAGATGCGGCGTCCTTGGAGTCAGTGCCCTCCCCACGTGCCGCTGGGCCCGGTCGCTCAGCCACTGGTGCAGTGGTCAGCAGGCGGTGTGTCCTCCGGATGCAGAGCGGTGCGGTGCCTGCGAGAGGGAGGCAGCGAGCCCATTCCTTCCTTTCCTGTCCCGTGTGCAGGTTTCAGCAAGCAGATGGTGCAGATCCTCAACGCACACAATGTCCAGTTCAGCAGTTTCGATGTCTTCTCGGATGAGGAGGTCCGCCAGGGCCTCAAGACCTACTCCCGCTGGCCCACCTACCCCCAGCTCTACGTCTCCGGCGAGCTCGTCGGGGGCCTGGACATAGTGAAGGTGAGACGTGGGGCAGGAGTCCGCCCCGGGCAGAGCGCCTGAGCAGAGCACGGTGTGTGCGTGCTGCTGTAGGTCCAGCGCCCACGTGTCTTGGAGCCTCCGCGTGTACCAGCGTGTGAACCACAGCACACACGCAGTGGTTCTGAGGGGCTGGCTGTGCCCAGACTCGGTGTGGCGGAGTGACCAGGAAATGCCTCGTCGTGCGTGCTTTCGTGACCGCACCTGTGTATTTCAGGAGCTGGAAGCGTCGGGAGAACTAGACACCGTCTGCCCCAAAGCCCCCAAGTTAGAGGAGAGGTGAGTGTTTGAGAGTCCGCCCTCATTTCAGAAACGGCTGTGACCGCCCGTGTTTGCCGCCGCTCTCCGTTGGAATCGGGACGTGTCTTGCACACCACGGCCACTGTTGCTCCGTGTGCCGTCTGACGGGCCGTGCTTGCCAGGGGCCTGGTGGGACTGGAGACGCTTCGTGTCTGCGTAATGACTGAGTGGGGGGGGCACTGCCACGGTGGGACAGCCAGGCTCAGTCCCCTCTGCGTTTTGGAGCAGGGCCCAGCTGTCGCGACGTCCAGGTGTGGCCACGGGCCTGCTCCTGGCGCAGCCCTGGGCGGTCTGTGTTTCCCAGCGGGTCCGCCGCCGTCAGGCCCCTCGGCCCTGGGGCTGCTGCTTGGTGGCGGAGGCTGTGCCCAGGGTCGGCGCTCGCCTCGGGCAGCCTGGCGGGCCCTCGGCTGGGGAGCGTGTGGCCTCCGGGGGCGGGGGATACGCAGGAGCAGCGCCAGCGTCCCGGCGGCCCCGCAGGGCAGCTCCCTGCTGACCGGGTGCTGCTGTTTCTTCAGAGCTGCGCGCTGATGCTGACCCTGCGGGGGGGGGGGGGGGCGCCGTCGCCTTCGAAAGCTGCTCGTGTCTCCCAGCGGCTGCGTCCGCTCCACTGTCCACAGGGAGAGCGTGGCGTGCAGGGAAGCGCCGTGCGTTTGCTTGTGTGGTGCCGCCCGGCGCTGCCAGCCGCGGCCCGCCGTCCCTTCCGTGTGCGCTGCCCAGAGGCGGGGCCGGGGTGGCGTTCGGTCACCCAGCCGAGTGGCCTCACACCGATTTTCTCCCCGCAGGCTCGCCGCCCTGACGCGGAAAGCCCCCGTGATGCTGTTCATGAAGGGAAGCAGACAGGTAGAGACTCCCAGCGCTGACGGCAGCACTCGCGGCGAGGGGACACTCGTGGCATTCGCCGGCCAGGCCCCGGGGGTCAGGAAGGAGCGGGGCCCTCGTGGTGCCCGTGTGGAGTGGACAGTCTCCCCAGCTGTGCCCTGGCATCCCCCGGGAGGACTCGCTGGCGCCATTCATGCCTCGCGGGCCCTGAGCTGCCGCCGGTGACTGCGAACTCCGCCCACAGAGCACAGCGGGGCCATAGGCAGCCTCGGGCTCTCGGGGCTCGGGGGTGGCTTCGGGCGCGCCCGTGGGAGTGTCCCCAGTGGGCAGAGCCCTGCTGCCTCCTGTGTGCGCAGAGGCTGACCCTTGGGTGAGTGGGCAGTTGGGCACTTTTTTTTTCTCTTTTGTGACTGTTTCTCTAAAAAGAGGATCTTGGTGTTCATCAGGTTCTCACAGGGACCGCCCCAAGGGGTCAGGGCCATGGGTATGACGGACTCCCCTCTAAATTCAGCTCCGTCGTGCGGGGACCCCGCTGTCAGGCAGCCCCACTCTGTAATGGGGCAGTTCCCGGAGCTTTCCGGACCCAGCCTGTCCAGGGGATCCTGGGGGGGAGGGCGCGGGGACAGTGCGATGAGACCAGTCAGGTCACACGGGGGTCGATGGTGCGGCTGCTGCGGGGAGAGTAGCAGTGCCAGGAAGTGGGGTGTGAGCCTCGCCGGGTGTGGTCGCTGGGCACGGCCCGGGTCTGGGTCCTTTGGTCCCTGCATTTACTGACGCAAAACCAGGAAGGTGGTAATCCCCAGTACGGAGAAAGTCACCCCCGCTTTGGTGATTTTTTTTATTCTTCAAACAGCTTTTCTGGAAGCCCAGAAAGCGTTCCTTCGTTTTGGGAACATAATTGTTAGATTAGCGCCGTGCAGAAGTTTACACGGTGCCAAGTTTTCCCTCAGGGTTGGTGGGCCCTGGGGGTATGAACCGTTCAAGATCCCGGGACCCAGCGAGTGTGCTCGAGGGGCTGCCAGGGCGCAGGGGCGCGGTGGTGACCTCAGAAAGCTTGGCGGTGGGCAGTGTCTGTGTGGGTGCGGTCTCAGGCCAGCATCGAAGTCGTCTCGGGGACGCCCCACGCACAGCCGTGGAGCTTGGCCGGGCCCTCCCGTGGTCGCAGACCCCAGGGGTCGGGCTGTGCGCCGGGGGCGACCCCTGGGGGGCTCAGTGCCTGCGGTGCAGGGAGACCTGCCTGCCCTCGGATGGGGAGAGGCCGGGAGGCTGCCCACGCCACCCTGGGACAGGGCACCAGCCCAGTCGCACCGCGCGGGCCGTGGGGGTGAGCAGAGCTTCACTTTCTTTTTCTGAATTTAGGAAGCTAAGTGCGGATTCAGCAAACAGATTCTGGAAATACTAAATAGTACCGGGTAAGTCAATCTTCTCTCCACATGGCGACTTTAAGAAGCTGACTTTCCAGCCCTGTGTCCGGGCGCCCCCGGCTGCTCTGCCGTGCTGCCCCACGAGTGCTGCGAGCTCAGGGCGGGAGAACTTCCGGCCAGTGTCAAGCTCCGGGTAACAACGGAACAACTATTTGTCTACTTTCCAAAAGGAAAGTGAGTGGCTTTCCTTTGACCAGGCATGACGCTATTTTAGGGAAAGTGGATCACAGGTGTTTCACTCCCCTGAAACACACATTCCAGTGTCTGAACAGCCCCGAAGCTGGCTCAGCGCACGTCCTGAGGTCGACGTGCAGGGAGAAACTGCCCCGCGGGAAAACAGAGCCCTTGTCCGCGTCAGTCACCCCTCAGTGCACAGAACCGACACAGAGCCGGGACGTGGGTGCAGGCGGCCCGCAGTCTGGGGGCTTCGCCCCGTGTGTTGCCCATTTCTCTCGTGTCGTGTTCCGCAGCTGCCTTCTCGTGTTGTAAGGGTTCAAACCGCAGCTCCGCGTGGACTGCGCAGTCCCGTGGCATCGTAGGGAACGTGGTTTTCAAGGTGGCCATGTTCTCGGGCAGAGCTGGAAGCAATCAGCTGAGGAGTACAGGTGTAGATACAGCGTTAGGGACGTAAAAACAAGTGATCTCTTCACGCGGCTGTGACATTTTACGGAGCAGAGCCGGTCAGTTTACTGTCCGGCCGGGTCTGGCCTGCGCCTGTTCGCTCTGCGGAGGACCGAGGACAGGCTGGCTCGGTTTGGCTGTCATCTTCACGGCCCCTCTGTCTGTCTTCCCTCGGCCCCTGCTCCGTGGTGACAGCACTCAGTGCGCTTCTCCCCGCCCCAGCCCGTCCCCCGGGGCACCTCAGCCAGACTGTGAGGCCAGGACATGCCAGCTCCCATGCTGGGGGGCGTCTCCCTGTCCGCTTCCTGTCCCATGCCTGTGCAGCCCAGGAGGGACGGGGGCCGGCTCCCTGGAGCTGGGGCTGCTTTTGGAGAGAGTGCCCACCCTGCCCTGCCCCCCAAGGGCCTTTGGGGTTCTGTAGCTGGAGCTCCCCCGAGCTTGCGGGGAAGGAAGCCTGGCTTTCTGTCCCCCCCCCCCCCAGCCCCCCTGGCTCTGGCTCTGGTCTTTTCCTCACCACCCCCAGCTACTCGCTGCCAGGGGCCAAGTCCCAGGCGCACACGGAGGTGTGAACGGCCCCTGTGCAAGGAGCTGTCGGGACTCTCGTGACAGACAGTGGGCTGCGCCCCGTCCCGTCTCAGACGGCCAGCACTGGGAGAGCTGCCTCCCTCGCGTGGGCCTTTTCCTAAACGTTAGTTCTGCTCTCAAACGTGTCTTCTTTGGTCCTTGCTGCTGCTTTGACCTGTCTTGTTTGTGGACCGTTCCTGCCCCACAGCAGCCCCTGGGGCCGCCTCACTGGACACACAGCCTGCCAAGGAGGGCGGCTCCGGGTTTGTGCGTGCCACTTCCGGGGCCAGCCTCCGGGACTGCGCGCTG
This sequence comes from Micronycteris hirsuta, assembly GCA_004026765.1. Classification (NCBI taxonomy): domain Eukaryota; kingdom Metazoa; phylum Chordata; class Mammalia; order Chiroptera; family Phyllostomidae; genus Micronycteris; species Micronycteris hirsuta. The sequence continues at coordinate 6,455 of PVJI01016553.1, read as the reverse complement.
GCCCTGGTCACATTCCCCTGGTTCCCTGACCCCCGCGGTGATTTTCCCGCCTTCCTACAGTGGTGCCGGCTGCAGGCAGGCAGCACGGTGCTGGCCCCGGTGCTGGGCACAGCGGGGCGTCCTGGGGGAGTCTGGCTCCCCCTTGCTGGCGGCTCCGTCGGCAGCGGGTGTCCTGGCTCGGGGCCCCGGCTGTGGCCTGCAGGGCGTGCAGGGCCTGCTGGGCCCGGCTGAGCTCATGTTGCCTGGGGAGAAAGTCGGACGGACACGTGTCCTGGACTGACTTAGTTCTGAATGTTCCTGACAGACTGAGGAGTAAAACCATTTGTTTCCTACAGCGAGTTTTGTTAGTGCCCAAAAGGGTCTGTTCACTTTTCTTGACTATTTTTATTTTTTTAATTAATTTATTTCTTTTTTAAGATTTTATTTTTATTTATTTTTAGAGAGAAGGGAAGGGAGGGAGAAAGAGAGGGAGAGAAACAGCAATGTATGGTTGCCTCTCACATGGCCCTCACGGGGACCTGGCCTGTAACCCAGGCATGTGCCCTGACTGGGAATCGAACTGGGACCACCCGGTTCCCAGCCCGCGCTCAATCCACTGAGCCACACCAGCCAGGGCTTCTTGACTATTTTTAAAACTCAAAATGGGCTTTACGGTTTTCGTTTAAAGCTGAACTTCTGGCTGAAATGCTTTTCCTTTCTGCAGCGTCGACTACGAGACGTTCGACATCCTGGAGGACGAGGAGGTAAGTCCGTGTCCCTGTCCCCTGCCCGTCTCCTGGTCGCGCAGCCCGACGGGCAGGCTTCAGGGCCCCGCCCTTTCCACAGGTGCGCCAGGGGCTGAAAGCGTTCTCCAGCTGGCCCACGTACCCGCAGCTCTACGTGAACGGGGACCTCATCGGAGGCCTGGACATCGTCAAGGTGGGTCTCGGTCCGCCCAGCACCCCGAGGCGCCGCGAGCCGGGCGCGCTGACAAGCGCAGGTTGTTCGAACGGGGCTCTGCAGCGGCCCTCGCTGCCCGCTCTTCTGTCCAGTCACTTCTCGGCCGGTGTTGCCATGCCCAGGGCCACCCTGTCTGCCATTCCCACCGCCCCTGCTGTGTCCGACTGTCCTCCCTGCTCCCCCAAGGTCGTCTGTCCCCCTCTCACTGTGGGGCCTCTCCCGACCCCCTGGCTGACCCCCCGGGAGCCACTCCCGCTCCCGAGGGAGGCCGCCGAGACCCACGCTCGGGGTGTGGGGCCCGGAGGAGCGGGCACCACGACCCGCGTTCTGTCGGACCCCTACCACGCTGCTCTGGCAGAGCTTCCCTCGCGTTCCCAGCTCTTCTTCCGCTGGCTCGGTCGCAGCCCACGGTCGCTCCGCGCACCACGTCTGCAGGGCCGCTCCTGTCTGGGGGTCTCCTGCCCGGGCCTCCGGCTGCTGCCCGGGGCCCCCGGTGCCTTTGCTGTTACGGCCGTGTGATCGCTATAGCCCTCCTCCTGGTGCTCTGCCTGCCTCGCTCCCGTGCCCGCGGGGACACCCGTCACAGGCAGGGGGCCTGAGCTCCCTGACTCAGTTTCCTCAGGGGAAGAGGCAGGAGGGCGTGAGGTCCTCCTCGAACCCGCCGTGGGTTCCCAGGAGCCAGACGGTGGGTTTGCTCCTCGAAGGCGAGCACATCTGGAGAGGGAGCCGTTTCCTTCCTGGGTTTGCTCCAAGGACACCCGCAGAGGGCTGCAGATGGCGGGACTCTTCGGGAACTCAGAGTGTGGAATCGAGGGCGCCCCCGTGTGGTGGCACCTCTGTGCTCCAGCTCTACTGGTCGGCCCAGGGCTGCAGAGGCAAGCGAACCACGCCAGCCGGCTGCTGCCACGGCGCTGGGGGGAGGGTGGCAGCGTGGAAGTGGGACAGGCCCAAGCAGGGGGTGGGCCTGGCAGGAGCAGCGCCAGCCGACTCTGCCTCAGAGGTCTCCGACCTGAGCCGGAAGCAGGTGGTCAGTAGTGCAGGTCTGGTCATGCGGAAGGGACACGTTGAGACCCGTCCTCCGTCCCGGGGGAGGACGCCGGCGGCCCGAGTGAGGGGGCACAGCAGGTGTGGGTTCGTCTGCACCGCTTGTGCGGGTTCCCCTGCGCATGTCTCCCGCCGGCTCCCGGCTCTGCGTCTAGCTTTTCATGCCAGCCAGGGAGGCGTTTTTCTAGTAAATTGTCTTTTTCCTGGCGGGAAAAGGGTTTAATTTAGTATTATAGCTTTTGAATAGCCCTGAAGCAACAAAAATAGATCTGCATTTGTTATTTTACATGTATTTTTACTTGTGTAACACACGCATGCACACACACACGCACACGCTCTCCCGAGCCTGGTCTCCCGTCCATGTGCTCTATGGCCTGTGCCCTGGCCGTAGGTGACCGTGGGGCGATGCGATCAGTACATCCCGTTTACTCCGCAGCTGCGCTTCTCTGCGGCGTGTCGGGGCGTTGCTCCGGGACCCCATGCTGCCTGTGGGGAACACATGTGCTTGGGGATGGTCTTTGGTGAGGTGCCTGCGAGCAGCTCAGGGCCTGGGCCCCTTTCTTGGTTGCCGCACGTCCTCGGCGCACGTCTCCGGTGGTCTCTGGGCTTCCCGTCCCCGTGCCCGCTGCTGCTGTCTGGGCGGGCGGGACGGTGGCCGGGCTGCGTGTCGAGTGCACGTCGCGGGTGCCTCGCTCTGCTCCTCATTCGGACTTTCTTGCCCTGCTCTTGCTCCGGCCTGCGGAGGAGGCCTCGCTGTGCTGTCCCAGCCGCTGTGCGCGCCTGCGAACAGCCCGCCGCTTTCAGATGCCCTTCCCTCGGCGTTGGGGCCGGACCATCGGCCTGATGGCTTGTGTGGCTGCGTGCTCGGTCTGAGGCTTCCTCTGGGTCTCGGACACACAGGCCCCTGTAATTAGGTTGTTTCCTGCACGGACCCACACACATTGCTCCTTCCTTTCTTCTTTTCAGGAACTGAAGGAAAGCGGCGAGCTGCTGGCCACGCTGAAGGGAGAAAATTGACGCCTGTCACACGTGGCCTGAGTGGGAAGTGCCTCCGGACCGCGGACTGCGGACTGCCGGAGCAGCCTTGGCCAGGCCTCCTGGGGACACGAGGGGGCGGGCCTTCTCCCGGCTCCGCCCTGTGCGCCCCGAGCGCTCCATGGGCTGTGCTAAATACACGTATGTTATGTTTTTCCACCAAAAATAGATTGCAATAAACACCCTCAGATTCAACGAAGAACCTTTGTGTAGAAAGGCGTGTCTTTACAGAGACTTTACACGAACGCGATGTGACGGGCTCGTTTTACACCTGCTTTTCCTCGCAGCGAGCCGTTGAGAGTCCTCAGAGGGCGGAGCCCGGGCGGGGGCTGGTCCACGGCGGCCTCCCTGAGCTCGGACGTGGGGCATCCCGGAGGCGCCACTGGTGGGCGGGACCGGCTCAGGGAGCCGGGATGGTGGTGGCCTGCTCCCGGGACCCGTTCCCGACGGGTGCCTCTCAGCCAGCCCTTCCCTGTGGCACAAGGGAGCGGGACCCCGGGACCTAGTGGGTGTTGCAGTTGTCACGCGGGCCGTGCCGACTGGGCTCTGGCAGCGCTCGGAGGCCCCCGGGGGTCCGTGGAGAGCTCAGCACAGTTTGGACCCCGAGTCAAGCGTGTGGAAGAAACAGTTGCTCTGCTGGGCCTCTGTCACACATGCCGTCAGCAGGGTGGCCGGGGGCACCTCCCTGCTGCTGAGCTTCGGGGACCTATGGCCCTGTCACGGCCGCCACGTCTTCCCAGCCTGTTGTCTGGTGGTTAGGGCTCCACAGAGCTGCCTGGCGGCCTGAGGGGAGGGCGCAGCCATCGGCCACTTAGATGAGAGACGGGAAAGGCCCTGCCCGGTGGTCGGTGGTTCGGGGGGGGGTGGTGGGTTCGATCCCGGGAGGGGCACAGGCCTGGGTGCGGGTTTGGTCCCCAGTTGGGGTGCGTGTGGAAGGCAGCTGATGGGTCTCTGTCTCTCTCTTCTCTCCGTTTTTTGTTTTTTTTTATATTTTTTTTAATTTTTATTTATTTTTAGAGAGAGGAGAAGGGAGGGAGAGAGGGAGAGAAACAGCAATGTATGGTTGCCTCTCACATGGCCCTCATGGGGACCTGGCCCGCAACCCAGGCATATGCCCAGGAGAACCGAACCAGGACCCTCTGGTTCCCAGCCCGCGCTCAATCCACTGAGCTACACCAGCCAGGGCTTCTCTCCGTTTTCTTAAAAGCAGGAAATGCGTGGGCTGTAGCGAGGCTGGCCCTGCCCCAGGCACCTTTTTCTGGCTGCAGCAGCGGGTAAGGGAGCACGTTGCAGGGGCGGGGTCTGCGCTTGTTACGGAGGTGGGTGTGGCCCCGCCTCCTGCTCCAAGAGGGGCACGTGTGTCGGTGGCTTTTCTGGCCGCTGTGTGCAGTCAGGAAGGGCTCCTGCGGGCCTGGGCCACAAACTGCTTTTTTCCATGTAAAACGAGAATCATCCTGAAGCAAACCTTCCAACTGCAGGCAGACGCGGGGGTGACCGCACTTCCCGTAAGCCCCTGGCCAGGTCCCCACAGTCTGTGAAGAGGAGGAGCCCACCCTTTCTTTGTGCCCTTGACCCCCAAGGTCAGCCGCCTGCGTCCTGCTGTCACGATGCTTGCTCTGCCCACCAGTGCTGCCTGTCCTGTGATGTCTTCTGCTAAGTCACCTTCAAGCCTCACCTTGTCCCCAGCTGGAGCATCTTCGCCATCACAGATCGGAGGAGCGAGTGCCCCCTATGCATGTTCAGATAAAGAAAATGCCGAACTTGCGCCATAAACTGTCCTCTCCAGTTTGGGGACCTCTGTTTGGCCCAAGGTTGTCACTCTGGTCCCTGTGTTTCAGGACAGGCTTCCCCTCCGTCGGTGACTCCAGGGTGACAAGCAGCATCTGCGGTCCCCTTCTGGGCCGAGCATCTGGTTGCAGTTGGGCCAGGGTTGAGTTTTCAGGGTGCCTGTGTCGACCACGTGTTCATCTGAGTTGCTCCCAGCCGTCCGTCAGGTGGCCCCGTGGACCCCAGCTGCGCGGCAGTGGGTGGGGCGCACCTGCCGCCCGTGTGTGCAGCCAGACCAGGAAGGCCCGCTCCTCTGCTGACTGCGGGGTGGCCGCTCCCGGGCTGACTTGAGCGAGGCGACCCTTGGGCCCAGCGGAACCTCCGACGGCACTGCGGCCTGGTCAGTTTTCTCACCAACTCGAGCCTGCCCTCGGGGGACCGCTGTGCCAGCGCCGACCTCCTCTCTGCCGCACGGACCCTGGGGATGGAGTGGCTCCCGGCAGGGGCAGGCGGTGCTGTCTGTCTGGCCCCAGGTCTGAGCTCCGGGGGGCTGCGGCAGGGGCGGCGGAGGGGCCCTGAGCGTGGGGGTGCATGTGTGGGTGAGGGGCAGAGCCGAACTGCCTGCTGTGGGGCGGCAGGGACCCTGAGCACGCCCAGCTCTGCCGGCGACTCGCCCCCGCGGCACCTGTGCTGACTTGCCTTGTGCCTGGAGCTCGGGGCTGTGGGGCCGTCCAACCTGCCAGGCCCCGTGCACCGGCCGGGCAGCTGCCGCCGGCACTTTGCTGACCTTATGACCCCGAACCGCACCTGCCATCGCAATGCCACCTTCCAGACGTGACTGCAGAGCGGGGCGGTGTCCCCTGGCCTATGCTGGGCCTGCAGGTGACTTCCCTGCGAGGGGAGGGTTTGCAGGGATTGCTGTCCCCTCGCAGATGTAACCCACGGGGTGGCATTTTTTAAAACTCTGATTTTGTTTGGTAACCGCTAGCGAAGGGACTCGGGAGTGGTGCAGCTGAAGGACCCGGGGCCCCGAGACTTTGTTCCCGGGTCTCCCGGTCGCGCTGCGGCAGGCATTTCCGTCCCACGCCTGAGGCCCGTCCCTGCCCGTTGGGTGTGCAGTGAAACTGCCCTCGTGCTGTGCCGAGAAGCTCAGAGCCACCGGCGACCCGGACTGCTGGCCGCCGCTGGTCCCCTCCCGCCGTGGCCGGCTCACCATGTTTGGCCGTGTGCACTGCGCTCCCGTGTGTGATGTGCACCCACGGCTTTGGCCCAAACTTTCATTTATTTGTATTTAGATACTTGTTTTTTGTATAATGAAGGAATTTTAACATTTAGTTTTGAACATATTATGGTACAAGAAGTTTTACGTAACCGATAATTACAAAACACAGGAACAGATACAAGGTATTTTGGGTGCTACCCATGTATAATGTGCATCCTTATTTTTCCCTTGAAAATTGGGCCAAAATGTGCGCATCACACACGGCAAAGTGGGTGCCTCTGAGGTCCCAGGGCTACTGGCAGCCGGCCCAGCAGGTGGCCGTGGAGACTGTGCCAGTGTCCGTGGCCCGTGTGAGGACAGCGGGGGGGGGGGGGGGGGGGGGGGGGGGGGGGGGGGGGGGGGGGGGGGGGGGGGGGGGGGGGGGGGGGGGGGGGGGGGGGGGGGGGGG
>PVJI01016552.1:8540-38174 GCA_004026765.1 Micronycteris hirsuta | reverse complement strand
GTCCCCTCCCCCCTCCCCCCTGGCTATTGTTAGATTGTTCTTAATTTCAATGTCTCTGGTTAAGCTTTGCTTGCTTTTTGCTTTTGTTGATTACGTTCCAGTTAAAGGTGAGATCATATGGTATGTGTCCGGCTGGTGTAGCTCAGTGGATTGAGTGCGGGCTGAGAACCAGGGGGTCCCGGTTCAATTCCCAGTCGGGACACATGCCTAGGTTGCGGGCCAGGTACCCAATGAGGGCCATGTGAGAGGCAACCATACATTGCTCTTTCTCTCTCCCTTCTCCTCTCTCTGAAAATAAATAAAATCTTAAAAAAAAAAGAAAAGAGATTTTAAATTTTATTTTATTTTTATTGTATTTTTCCATTACCGTTTATCCCCCTTAAGCCCCTTTGCCCCCAGCAATCACCACACTGTTGTCCATGTCCATGAGTCCTTTTTCCTTTGTGCTCAGTCCCTCCACCCTCTAATGTTCCCCACTCCACCAGCTGTCATCCTGTTTTCTATCTATGAGTCCGTCCCCATTTTCCTTGTTAGTTCAGTTTGTTCTTTAGATTGTACATATGAGTGAAATCATAAGGCATTTGTCTTTCTCAGATTAGCCTATTTCACTTAGTTCTCCAGGTTCATCCATGCTGTCACAAAGGGTAAAATTTTCTTTTTTAATGGCAGAGTAGTATTCTATCATGTAAATGTCTCATAGTTGTTTTATCCACTTATGTACTGATAGACGCTTGGGCTGCTTCTGTCTCTTGGTGATTATAGATAACACTGCAATGAACACAGGGTTGCTTGTGTTCCTTGGAATTAGTGTTTTGGGTTTCTTCTGATGTATTTCCAGAAGTGGAATAGCTGGGTCAAAAGGCAGATCCATTTTTAAATTTTTAGGTTTCTCCATACCGCTTTCCACAGTGGCTGAACCAATCTGTATACTCCACCAACAGTGCAAAGCGTTCCCCTTTCTCCACATCCTCACCAGCACTTGTTGTTTGTTGATTTGTTGATGATGGCCATTCTGACAGGCGTGAGGTGATAGCTCATTATGGTTTTAATTTTCATCTCTCTGATTATTAGTGACATTGAGCATCTTTTCATATGTGTATTGGCCATCTGCATGTCTTCTTTGGAGAAGTGTCTATTCGGGTCCTTTGCCCATTTTTTAGCTGGGTTGTTTGTGGTGTTTTTTGGTGTTGACTCATCAAGAAAAAAAGAGAGAAGACCCAAATAAATAAAATCAGAAATGAAAGAGGAGAACTGATAACTGATACCAAAGAAATAGAAAGGACCGTAAGAAAATATGAAAAACTGTATGCCAACAAATTTTACAACTTGGATGAAATGAATATATTCCTAGAAACATACAATCTTCCATAACTAAATCAGGAAGAATCAGAAAATCTGAATAGACAGATTACACCTAGTAAAATTGAAGTAGTAATCAAAAAACTCCCAACAAACAAAAGCCCTGGACTGGATGGCTTCACAGAGGAATTTTACCAAACACTCCTTATAAGAATAAACAACACCTCTTCTTCTCAAACTATTTCAAAATTCAACAGGAGAGAAGAGTCTCAAGCTCATTTTACAAGGCCGGCATTATCCTAATTCCAAAACCAGAGAAAGACACTACAAAAAAAATTGTAGGCAAGTATCCCTGATGAACTAAAAACCTGAACTAAATATTAGCAAATTAGATACAGCAATACGTCAAAAACGATCATAACCACAATCAAGGGGGATTTACTCCAGGAATGCAAGGTTGGTTCAACATTTGCAAATCAAGAAATGTGACACACTACATAAACAGAACAAAGGATTAAAAAACACATGATCATATCAATAGATGCAGAAAAAGCATTTGATAAAATCCAGAACCCATTTGTGATAAAACCGTTCAGCAAAGTGGGAATACAGGGAGCATAACTAAACATAATAAAGGCCATGTATGGCAAATATACTGCCAACATCATACTCAATAGGCAGAAACTACAAACATTCCCCTTAGGATTGGAAACAAGGCAGGGATGTCCTGTTTGTGGCTAATAGACTATTCAAGTGCATGATTCTCCAGTACCCTGTGTAGATGTTGTCTCATTTCAAAGGTCTGGGTGATCACCCTGTTAGGGGTACAAATAACAGTGAGTGGAAGAAACTTCTAAGAATATTAATTCCATGAATGAGAGTTGGAGGATTCAAACTCTTACAGGTTTCACTTGATTTAAAGTATTTTATTACTTTGGCTGACATAATAAATAATACACCTCAATTCTAGGGCAGCACAGACCAATTTGAATTTCATAGATGAGATTTTCTTTTTATTGTTCAAGGAGACTTTGTATCATTTCTAACAATTCATGTGAACCAGAAATGTGAAATAATCTATATATAAGCTTAGAGAAACGAGAACCTGGCTATGTAAGATAGGAAGTCTTCGGGGCTTGCTTTCCCTGTCAGGCATGGAAAGTCTTCGGCCATTGTTCCAGAATGTCTTTTTATTAAGTACTTGTAGGTTTTTCCTTTTTCTTCTTCTTCTTCTTTTTTATTTTCTGTTTTTTTTTTTTTTGGAGGGGGGTGTCTTAGAGTTCTTTGACATTTGCTGCCCCAAATCTTAAGTGCTTCTGGATAGGCATTTTATCAACAGATGACTCAAAAAGTGATTCAAAGACAAAACCATGGTGAAATCAGCTGATTAATGCTCAACCTGAAAAATAGCTATTGGCCAATGTAACCTCATTTCAACAATAGTTGTGGTGACGTAGACAATCCTTGATGGTCTTTCCTGGAGATTTGGTAATTTGAAATCCCAAATAGGAAACTGAGAATAAAGTATGTCCACAGTCCTAAGAAAAGACTGCTTATTCTATAATTTTAAAATATTCACACAAATTGGATTTTAACCCACTTGACTGATGATAATTTTTGCAAGCAAACCAATCAGTAACAGCCTTTTATTTTGGAAAGTAAACAATTGGAATTGGACACTCTCTCATAAGCACAATTCTGAGTGCCCAGCACTTGACAACACTTTGGTCAGAGTGTCCATATTTTGACAGCTAATGTCAGCCTTCTTAAGCCTTTTGATATTCCACCAATCTCTGACCCCCATGCTACCAAAAATCCCTACATAAATCTAGCAGCTTGCTCTTCTTAAAGGGACTGTGCCAGACCATCATAGTCCTCTTGGTGGTAGTCTTATCATCAGTTGTTGATGATATAATTTTTCCCATGGCAGAATGTGTACTTATATACCCTGTTATGGGATTAATTTCTAGTGTTAGAGCAACCTTCCCCTGCCCCAAACCAAGAAGTTTATTAACAATCCCAGTGTAAGATTAGGTGGAAATCAAACTCAGAATCATTTTAGTCAGATTTATTTTCCTTTTGTTTCTTTCCTAAACTTATCATTGTTGCTTGGATGCAAGCAAAATACTTTACTCCTCAGACAATATCATGTGACAACTTTTCTTAAAACTACTCAGCTCACAGCTTTTTTCTCTCAGAAAAAGTGTTTGGAAAGCGGAATTAAAAAAGTGACTTGACAGTGACCATTGCTTTTCTTCTTCACATTTAATGGAGTTTGAATTCTTTTTTAAGACTCAAAGTGCACCTTATTACATTGGTCCTCATCTGTGTATAAATATATTGACAGTATAATGTGCATAAAGGAAATACGCTCATGGACAAATCGGGCACCAGGGAAAATTAGCTGAGCCTTGCCTTTCAAGAAATAGTTGAACCTTGAAAATGTTCTCCTGTGATAGAAAAATATTCAATTAAAATGAAAACCAACTTCAATATCAGTGATGACTGTAGAAGAAATGATATAGAATAGGAACACATTGCCAATTCAGATTATTTGTGGTCCTTCTCTGCTTTCAAAGCATTAGCTTTTAGACCATGCATTATGAAGTTCATGGCCATTTTCTGCTTATAAATGAGAATGTAAAAACACAGCATATACGATATCAGAATACATATATTAAAATCTGTCAGTTGCTGAAAAATAATGGTTTTCTAACTGAGGAAAATTGCCTTTAGATTTGACTATGGTGAGCTCTGGTACAAAAATGTTATGCTTCTAACCTAATAAAAGAGTAAATGTGGTTCTTTTTAAAACTCTGTTAAAATTAAAGTCCATGTTTATCAAACATTATATGAGATCTCACAGCATTATCTTTCTATTAAATTTGTGACTATGTATTCAAAATCTTGGGATTAAAAATTTACTAATGCCTACATAATCATGCTCAGATTCATTCAGTAAACACTCCCTGTGTGTTTGAATAAACCATTCAGGGTTTAAAATAAGTTCTAAGTTTTAACTTAAGTTTTACATAAGAGATACCTGCAATTTTTTCTTGAAATTCAGAGGAGGTCATTGCTTTTAGAGTGAGTGACTTCAAAGCTGAGTCTTTAAGACCATTTTCAGTGGTAGGGAGAAGAGAAATGTCAGACAGAGCAAATAACAATGCAGGACACTCAGTTAAATGAGAATTTCAGACAAATGAAGATAGTATTTTAGAATATATTTATCTGGAATAGTGCACTGGACATATTTATACTGAAATATATTCATTTTAGGGCAGCAGACACTATTCACAGGATTTAGTTACCACTCACTGGCAGAATGGCGCAGGGAACCTCGCCGCTGGTGTTAGATGCAGTATACGGCCTTCCTGGCGTACTGTAGCGGTGGTATTGCTGAGGGATTGCTAAGAATTTCACCAGTGGTAGAATTTATTATCCAGGAAAAATGTCTTTAAATAATGAAAGATAAATAAGGCTTTGTCATAATGAAGAAAAACTGAGAAAACTCATTAAAAATAGACATGCGTTATGAGAAATGTTAGTAAACATTTAGAAGGTAGAAGGGAATATGAAATGGAAGTTGGGTCTACTCATAAAAGGTGGAGATGATAAATATGTGGGTAAGTGTGTGAGGAAGTAGAAATTAAATTCTTATCTTGTTCATCTTGTTCAAAGACAATTAGCAATCTAAAGTAAAAAGCAATAATGATACATTGTCTGATTTATAGAACATGTAGACATATCTAAAAGAATACATACAAATAACCAACAGGTAGATGAAAAAGTGTTCAAACTCACTAACCATCAGGGAAATTAAAATCAAAACCACAAGGACATATCACCTCACACCTGTGAGAGTGGCTATTATCAGAAAGACAAAAGAAGGCAAGGGCTGTGAAAGCTGTAGAGGAGGAAGCCCCATACACTGCTGGAATGTAAACTGGGGTAGCCATTATGAAAAACAGTAGGGATATTCCTTAAAAAACAAAAATAGAACTACCATATGATCTAGCAAGTCCACCTTTGGGTATATATCCAAATGAAGTGAAATCACTGTCTCGAAGAGATATCTGCGTTCTCATATTCATTGCAGCACAACTCACAGTTTCCAAGCTGTGGAAACTACCTAAATGTTCACTGAAAGGTAAACAGATAAAAATGTAAAAAAAAAAATACACACACACACACACACACACATATATATATATATATATATATTTATATGCAGTGAAATATTATTCAGCCTTAAAAAAAGAAAGAAATCTGGTATTTGTGACCACATGAATGAACCTGGAGGGCATTATGGTAAGTGAAATAAACCAGACACGGAAAAACAAATACTGCATGGTTTCACCTACATGCGACATCTAAATAGTCAAACTCATGGAGGCACAGAGTAGAGTGGCAATTGCCAAGAGTGGTGGCAAGGAAATAGGGAGGTGTTTGTCAAAGGGTACAAAGTTTCAGTTATGCAAGATAAATAAATTCTGTAAATTCAATTTACAGTAATGTGACTGTAGTTAACAAAACTGTTTTGTATATTTGAAATTTACTAAGAGGAGAGATCTTAATTGTTTGTGCACACACACAGAAAGAAAATGGTGACTATGAGGTGGTAAATATGTTAATTAGTTTGATTGTAGTGATTATATCAAAACATCATGTTGTATACCTTAAATATGTACAATTTTTATTTGTCAGTTATACTTCAATTAAACTGTAAAAAAAGACCATTGGTGTTTCAAAAGATTCAGGAACCACTTGAAACTTTTCATAGAAAGTAGCTGGGACAATTTATATATCAGTAGGAATACCAGTTGTAATGGTCCTTAACATATCATATATTTTAATGAACTTATAATTATACCTTACAAAGACCCTGATTTGTCACTTTGGATTATGCTAAAGAACCAAGTCTTTTTTTGAAGACAAAGAATGTACCTTTATCCTATCTTTCCTAAATAAGCTGTAATATTGGGTAACTAAATAGTTGATGAGGGTAAAGCATCTCTTCATACAAGTATACAGACTAATAAAATGAAAAAGTTATGATTTATACTGCTATAATTTTGCATCTGCTCAATCTACTACTGATACAGTTGGTCCTAATTATAAAATTAAGAAAGGACACAGGAGTCCATCAATAGATGACTAGATAAAACAACTATGGGACATTTATACCATGGGATTCTACTTGGCCATAAAAAAGAAATTTTTTTGCTTTGCAACAGTATGGATGGACCTGCAGAACATTATGCTAAGTGAAATAAGCCAGTCAGAGAATGACAAATTCTATATGATTTCACTCATATGAGGAATCAAATGAACAAACTGAGCCAACAAGAAAAAGAGACAGACTCATAGATAGAGAGCAGTCTGACATCTAGTTGTAGGGGGTGGTGAGGGGGTGCAGGGACTGAGCAAAAAGGAAAAAGGACTCATGGACATGGACAACAGTGTGGTAATTGCTGAGGAGGAGAGGGATATAAAGGGACTACATGGTAATGGAAAAAATACAATAAAGATTAAGTAAAAATATAAATAAAAAAGAAAAGACACAGGAAATAGTAATTCCCAAGAAATATTTACTTATTTCCAAAGGACAGGTATCAGGCCACACACAGCAAAATAGCAAGACAACCTCATTATGTCTGGCCCAGTGTCTAGGCCCTTGTGTCTCATGATCCACCCTCATTTGCAAAAGTGAAATCTATAAGAAATGTTTTGTTGTCAGAAGCAAATGAGGAAGGGGATTCTGGAAACTGTAGTTCAACAGAGCCAAGATGACACATTACAAAGCCAACACAGGAATGAAAGATCAAGATGTTTCCTACTTATTTTCAAATAGTTCAGCGAAACACATAGATGGAGAGCAACAGATAAACAAAAGAGGTAAATGTAACAATTGTAATCTAAGTAAAGAAATTGCAGCTGTTCATTTTACAGTTCTTTCAGTTTTTCTGTAGTCTTGAAAGTTTTTCTGTATAGAGGTAAAACAGTAATAACAGTAATAATATAAGCACGCACACAAGAATAAAGAGAAAAACAGACCAGTAAGACTTTTTGTCTAAAATTCTAAACCAGAATAAGGTTTAACTGTACTTGGATTTCTAAAGGGTTTCCTCACTCTTTTATTCATATAAAACACTTTATATATTTTATTTTTTTAAAGATTTTATTTATTTATTTTTAATGAGGGGGAAGGGAGGGAGAAAGAGAGGAAGTGAAACATCAATGCGTGGTTGCCTCTTGTGCACCTTCTGTTGGGGACCTGGCCTGCAACCCAGGCGTGTGCCCTGACTGGCAATCAAACCAACGATGCTTTGATTCGCAGGTCCACAATCAATCCACTGAGCTACACCAACCAGGGCTACACTTTATATTTTTTAAATGGCATTTATGTCTTTGAAATTTCTTTAGAAACTGTTTTAAATGGTGCATAATGATTCATTGTGATCAATAACACTGCTGATGTTTTTCTTATTTAATGAATAAGAGATGAAAGGCACTTCCTTAGCTTGTAGACGGCGAATCTGAGGAGACACTCGCGCTGTCCCCGGACTCAATCCCTGAGGCCCAGGGTTATGATGTCCAGTGTACCAATCAGTACCCTAGAATTGTTTCCCAAACTGAAAGGAACTTCTTTAATCTCAGTATATATATCTAACATTCAAACATTCACTTCCGTGTTTTAAAACTACATTGTTTATGTGTTTCATAGTTGGAATTTCAAAAAACTTTCAAATAATTAAAAAGAAATAAAGATACTTGTTCATTGGCCACTGTGGGAGGCAGAAAACCTGTGGGCAAGCATACTTCTCTGGAAAGTTCCTGGTACATCGTCAGTTAAAAACACTCATACCGTATATACATATATATGCCATTATATGTGTGTGGGGACACATATCCTAAATTTTTAAAACACTGAAAAACAAGTATTAATTTTAATTTCATTTCATCACTGCATAGTGTATAGTAAGTTCGGTGTTCAGGAAATAATTCTTTGAACAAATCAAATTAGGGACCATCCATTCTAGCATCCTGTTACTTGAGAATTCCAAATGTTGACCAGAAGATAAATTGAGAGAAGAGGAATCAGAGAAAAGGATGTGGTAGTTGAAAATATAATAATTTTGTCCAGGTTTTTTAAAAGGACTGATGAAGTCTCCCTACTGCGTTCTTAAGAACTCATCTTCCGGTGACTGAATTACCAATTTCTCTTTCTATTTTCTGGTCAGTGATAGAAAAATTTTGTGAGGTATTATGTATTTCAAGTTTTTATTTTCTATAGTCCTTTGGTATAAGTTATATTTCATCAAATAGATTTTATTCAAAACAATTTATTCTGACTTTAATTTTTCATACTTCATTAATTCTGATTAAAATTTTTGTTTCTTAAACTACTCAATAACCCATTTACAAAAATTCTTTGGGAGCTTACCAAAATAAAAAATGTTATCTATGTGCTGCTTATTTGTTTCTCTTTTCAAGGGTTACCTTTATTTCCAAACTCTGTGGACACATTTGTTAATGATGGGAAGATTGAATAACAACATCAGTTATGCCACACTTACACATGGACAGAAAAGATACCTGTACATAATATGATTATTATTTATTGATTAACACTTAATGTTATGAAATGTTGTCATTAATCATACATTAAAAGCATACTAAAATATGTCCATTAATTTAATTTATAGAGCTCTCTAAAACCTGTCACTCAAATCCTATTATTGTGACCTGAACTACTCAGAGGAATTCACTAGGTTTTATGGCCCAGGACAATACTGAAGCTTTCAATTCTTTTATCTTATTTTGTAGACGTGGGAAGAATATTACAAAGAGTGAGGGATTTATAATTTACGAGGAAAAATCTGATCCAAATGACACAAGGCAAGCTATTCTCTTGTTTTTTGTTTTTTTTTTTTAAGATTTTATTTATTTATTTTCAGATAGAGAGAAAGGGAGGGAGAAAGAGAGGGAGAGAAACAGCAATGTATGGTTGCCTCTCACGTGGCCCCCACCGGGACCTGGCCCGCAACCCAGGCATGTGCCCTGACTGGGAATCGAACCGGGACCCTCTGGTTCCCATCCCGTGCTCAATCCACTGAGCCACACCAGCCAGGGCAAGCTATTCTTTTGTGATTAGAAGGAATTAAGCATTAAGCATATTTTATTCACTAGTCTCTTCTCACTATGTATTGGCATTACAGGATTTTAGAATTTAAGATAGAGTGGCAGTATTATAAAATATTCCGATAAGCTCTTTCTCTGGAGTTTACTCCCTGAGAAAGAGTATAATTAATTATACATGTACAAACAGATATACATATGCGCTTGTATATATATACTTGCATATATATACACATATATCTGCTTATGTGTATATATATAAGCATATTCTTTAAATTATAAGGTAAATATAAGTTTGCATTCAAAAGGCATAGTAACTTAAATATCAATCAGTACTTGTCCTGCCAAATATCTTGCTAGAGCTCTCAGTGCTGAGATTTGTGCTTTAATGGGGATTAGCAGACATAAGCCTATTTAGTATTACATTATTTATCCTACTATTATTCTTCAAGATGTGTAACAGTATTATTTTCCTCTCTCTCAGCCAGCTCTTTAATGATCCCAGTTCCTCATTTTTGTTAATGAGGGGCAACAGTCAAGGAAAATAAATTTCCCCATAATCCTTCGCTCTAGCCTCTGGCGAATTGACTTTCCTTGTATTCACTGAAATGTGTTATCTCATTTATCTAGAAATGTCAATGACTCGTAGAAGGACTGAATCTGAATGTGACTTGGATAAACATGAGCTAATAACTCAAAGTAAATATCTTTCCCCTTGCCCTGTGGATGTAATCTATTAATATTAAATAACCTTGAGACATTAAAGTGGTGGGAAACAGACATATGGCATGGAACATTTGAAGCATCGATATAGTAAAGTTAATGACAGTAATGATGTTATTTGGCTTTCGAAAGTAAAGTCAGAGAGAGACGGAGAGAGAGAGAGGGAATGAATGTATAGAACTGACACTTCCTGTGAAGGTGCAAGAAGGTGCTGTGTCGTGTGCCTTATTCCTGTATAGAAAGTGCTCATGTGTTGTCATTTAACCCTCACAGCCACCCCTGTTAGGGGTTACAAGAAGCAGTTGCCTGAAGAAAATGTAGACTGAGTTGTTGTAGCAGAGTGTGGGGGATGGGAAACATTTCTTTGTAAACATGAAGCACCTAAAACCTTTCCTGTTGTCTCAGAATTTAGAGCAGATTAATAGATGAGGAAAGGATGCTTTGTAGAAACTTGATGGTCATACAACAGAGGACAGGACAGTCTGGCTCCAGGTTACCAAGCTCAATACTGTTAGGAAAAACTATGCAGTTCTGCATCTCTGTTGCTAGAATTGTTTTGTATCTTTATACTTAGGTTACTGAATGCCAGATAAATAATTTATGCAATGTGCAGAGATGAAGAGACAGTTCTCTATGGTTAGTTTTCTTACTGGATACTGCCACGAAATGGGACTCAACTACATTTCTCAAATGCCAGTGGTAGCTATGAGTTGGAGTAAAATTCAGGCACAGATAAGCATTCTTTAAAT
This sequence comes from Micronycteris hirsuta, assembly GCA_004026765.1. Taxonomy (NCBI): domain Eukaryota; kingdom Metazoa; phylum Chordata; class Mammalia; order Chiroptera; family Phyllostomidae; genus Micronycteris; species Micronycteris hirsuta. The sequence goes on along the minus strand of PVJI01016552.1, from coordinate 27,261 downwards.
AAAGACAGTTTATTTGAGGAATGCAGAAGGAAATTAGCATTACAATAATAGATTGGTAGCATTCTAAAGGGAGCATAGGTGTGGGTGACAATGTTAAAGTGCATTTGTCCTTCTCCAGTCATTAGGTGCAGCCACAAGCATGTAGCACTGCCTGCATGCAGGCTACATGCAGATCGCCTCATTGGATCAGATCTACCCCATCATTCATGGAGCTGCACAAGGAAAAATATGATTATTGGTGTATAATGCATTCATCACTAAACAATTATCTATATAACATCCACAGCTACTCCAGACTGATAGAGCTTGGTTGAAGAATGTTTTCCAAGATAAAAATACAACGAGTTAGAAATTCATTTCCCTGAGGCTATTACAATAGGGAGATCAGCCTAGACACCCAGTGTCTCAGCAGGGTGGTTGTACCTTAGGCTTTGTGAGGAGGAATGCAGAAGTTGCAGGCAGTGTGGTTTAGAATTGGGGGTGCTGAGCACTCAGAGGAAGTCCCACTCAGCTGTACAGGGAATGTCTATCTCTGTGTCCAGTTAGTTTTATGAGACAAGCAGTTCAAATCTCAGCTAATCATTCATCCAGCAAAGAATGGGGAGTTGGGTGATTTGTGTCTGATCTTGCCGGCTTATTCAAACAGAAGAGAAAAGTCTGTGTCTGGCTTTGTCACAGGCAGACAAAGGAGTCATTGTGAACCTTATGGAAGTTCTGAGTCTTATCTGCTAAGTCATATGGTAAATAATGATTGGTTCTTTGCAGTGAGCCATTTCCCTGAACACAGAATGGTAACAGAGAGGTTGGAAAACAGAAGGTTGGGCATATTTCTTAATTATCACTGTTTTTTTAGGAGGACAGAGCTCTGGTGAAGTAGAATAGTCAGTGCTCCTAAACTTAGGTCTATGAAATGGGGGCAAGAGTCGTTTACCCAGCTGATGGTGGAAGTTATACTTCCAGACTTGCAGTGGCATCCACCAGTCATGGGGACTAGAACATGGGAGAGTGATTGTGTAACTAGGGAATCTATACTCCTAGGTTTTCTTAAAAAGTTTACATTGCATCCTTCTCCCTATTTCCTCAATGCAAAGATTCTTCCATGTTGAGGGTGAGGGCTGTGGAAGAAAGTCATTCTTCTGCAAAGTGGACCCCAGCTCGTGGGGTCCACGGCATTGTGGCTGAGACGAGACAAATTCAGTTAGACTACCGAATCCTGCGGAGGAAAAGGGACGGCATGGCCACTCTCTCAAGACAAGAGCCTCCTGACCCTTGCCTTGACAGGCTTTTACTCTATTTCTGGGCACATTACATTGAGGATGGCCCTCACTTACTACGCACAGGTTCACTTTAGGTGGTTACATTTTACAGAAAACAAAGGAGAGGTTGTTGCTAATTACATCAAAAGAAGGATATTTGCAAATGTTAAGGGAAAAGTAGTTGAACTGGTTATACTCATCATTGGAAGGTTTAGTATAAATTTTAGGAAGTTACTTTAAAGATATGCAGTAAACATTTGCTGCCTTAATTCAGGGTGAGGGAGTTCTAGCAAAAAGCAAACCTCAAAGCAGTCTAGGTACAATGCAGGCCTGATTCCCCACAGGAGAACCTATCTGTGGGCGTGAGTCCTGTGCACTGGACCTCGCTTTCCACTGGCCTTTCCGAGTGGGAGCTGGGCCCGCACCATGCAGAATGGTCTCCTACACTTCTGTGCGTCTACTGAGTACCATTGTTCATCTGCTCCAAGATCAAGGCCATTGCCAGGAGGAAAATGAGGATGAGCAGTAATCCAGATGCGTTCATTCATTTGGGGAGCAATCTGCTTGAAAATGATATGACAAAAAGAGTCCCGAAACTAAACTGACAAGCAGTCCACTAAGGTGATAAGTTATCAGAAATCCCAAAGTAGAGAAAAAGTATTGCAACTAAGTTAACTAAGCAAGTTTGGAGGCTAATCTTCAAGTACCAGTCAGATGTGGGTTGTTGTAATGATGCTGTACCTAGGCACACCCCATGTAGGAAGCCTTTCTCATTACCCTTTTTAGGGTAAACATTTAATCACATAAGACAAGTAAAAGTCTTACAACATGAGGCAGTACCAGACCAAAACTGAGACTCAGTGAAGGCAGATGTTTATTCTGTTCACTGTGAAATGATACCTGGAACAGAGTCTAGATTATGGAAAGTGTTAAACACACAACTATTAAATAAATAAATAAAAAATTAAAGAACAAGTGGGTGCCATGAAATCAGTTCATTTTCAAAGAGCTCGGTCCATAATCTAATTCCAGTGATATTCTTTAGTCCTTTCACTCACCTGAAAAATCATTACACTGTAGAATTCACAAAGTGGGGTAGGATATATAGATATACTTAGGAAACATCTGTTTTTCATGTCCACTTTGTAAGTGTGAATATTTTGCTGTTGTTCTCTTTTACCTTGATCTCATATAGCTGATTTCCCTTTATTTTTTATTTTTTAAAGATTTTATTTGTTTATTTCCAGAGAGAGGAAAAGGGAAGGAGAAAGAGCGGGGGAAACATCAATGTGTGGTTGCCTCTTGCATACTCCCCAATGGGGACCTGGCCCACAAACCAAGCATATGCCCTGCCAGGGAATTGAACTGGTTACCTTTTGGTTCACAGGCCAGCACTCAGTCCACTGAGCCACACCAGCCAGGGCTGCTTTTCCTTTCTTTAACTGTCATTTTGTTACCAGAAAGGGGACTTGGCCCTGAGCAGGTCTACTTGGGGCCCGCCAGTAGTGTGTGGGTTCTTGACTTCGTGCAGGAAAGATTTCACAACAGAAGTCCAGGTGACTACAAGGGTACATTTATTAAAGCTGGGACAGTGAAACAAGTAAGGGTTTAGCATAAAAGTAGCAACAGGAGAGCCTAGGCTGGACTGCCTTAGCTCACTGGAAAGTCGGAGAGAAGGGGGCTTGGGAGACAGGTTCAGGGGGTTAGCCCAGGATGAGCTGCCTCTGCCCACTGCTCCTCTGGTTACAATTCTAAGATGGGGACCCCTTAGAATTTAGAAGGTTCGTGCCTGTGGGTGAAGAAGAGGAGGAAGGGAAAGGTGTGGGCATGCCCCACAGAGGGAGAACGCATGCTGGGTCTTTTGTCCTGAGGCTTTTTTCTCTCTCTTGCAGGCAGATATCTTAGGGGAGATCTCAGGCCAGGGTTTCAGCTGAATATCCATCAGCTTTCTAGGTGTATCCTTTCAGGGTCATGGTCATCACTGATTGGTCAGTGACAGGGCAGGAGGGCTTTAGTCAATGTAGCTGGTCCTGGCATCACCCACCTGGTTTTGCCACTTTTCTGGGCCTGGAGCTGAAATACAGCTGAGGCCTTGATGTCATCTTTAGGCCGGTGACCTCCTATATCTGGTGTAAATGGCTAGGCCAATTTGTTCAGCTGTCTGTCTCAGTTTCCCCATTCTACCTGTCAAGGAATTTCCCTACCTTCTTACTATCCTGCCTCAATTTTAAGATCAAAGGGAGTCTTCCATGCTCCCATGGGTTAATATATTCTCAAAGACTCTTTTAACTCCAGTTTTCTAATTTAGTCTATTTCTCTAGAATACCAGTTTCTATTTTCTGGAGGAATATGTTCAATTCAGTAGGGTCACCATGGACTAAGCAAGTATTGGGCTACGTGACTAATGTATTCACTATGTAGATGTTAGTCTCTGAAGCAGTGTCTGATCTATTAGTAATAAATACAAATTAAATTAGAGCTGTGACTTCCATAATCAACAGCAATTTCTACTATTATTTTAATTCTAGATAGATGTTAGTTGACAGAACACAACAGAGTTAACAATTAGAATAAACTAAAAGACTAGAAGTAAACATTTCACAATATACATAACAAGTATCAAGGTAGCTCGTAAATTTGGGTCACCAAATATGATGATTGATTCAATCTACAGAAGTAATTACTAATGATTCATGTTTATATAAATGTGCACTCATTTGTATAATTTGTAGTTAAATGTATATTATAGAAAATTATCTTCATAACTCATCTTAACATAAAAATTTTTAGAAAAACATTATGTCAAAAATGATTATATTTTTGTCATTTGGCTCCTGATGAGTACAAAATAAACTCCTTGTTAAAATATTTGTTTCATGGTTTTCAAACACAAGTATGTAAGGTCAGTATAGTTGCAAGAAAATATTTGCTAACAAAGTCCAAATTAATTATAAACAGGAGAATAGAGTGTCCTGTGTGGGTAATTTCCTATATTATACAATGCTTGTAAAACAGCCATCAAAGTAAACTGCTCATTAATTGTACATTAAGCAATTATCCCTGAATCTTTGCTAATTTCTTTTTGACAGATTCAGCCATGATTCCCTTAAGATGGCAGAAAATGTAAGTCAAAAAGGAGATAATGCCAATTGTGTTCTCATAAATTTCTTCTCAATCAACATTTTCTTACATACTTCACTAGCTTTGTCTCATCTTCCACATTAAAGAGGAACAGTAGGGAAATAAATGCATTGTGTTGCACTCTGTGCTTGGGTTATAAAAATAAATTATTACTTATGAGAGAGCTTTATCCTGTCAACTACACAGAAGGGGGTAAGTGACCAAAATATTGAACAGAGAACACATGGATGAAAAACACTAATGAATACCAGGTGTTTTATGAGATTCATTTTTCTTAAATTATGCATGTCAATATACTGCCTATAAAAATGCTTTTAGTAACATAACAATTGTACACAGCATGGAAATAACACACTAACCAATTATCTGTAATGACTAGCTCACTGGGACAGAAAGATTTATAAGCAGGAGAAGCCAGTCTAACAAAAGAATAAATGCGATCTCTCTGAGTTGGACTTAGTACTGCTTTAAGAGTCTTTAGGCTAATCTTGCAAGTGGGCTTCATATCTAGCTATCTAACTATGCTGTCATCTATCTAATCTTTCATTGTGCAGTTATGTCTTGTCTATGTTCTTTCTGAGACATTCATTGCCATTATTATTTAACTTAGCAACTTCTTAAAATGTGACAAGCAATATACAAAATTGAGGAAATGGAGGAAATAAAGCATAAGAAGAAAACCAACAGTTGTTTGATATTAGGGAATGTAAACTTTTTGGTGTCACTAGTGGTTCTGAAAGAGAAGAGTTCTGCAGGAAGTGCAGAGTGAGGATCGGTAACTGCCTTCTATTACTTTTGGTTACTTACGCAAGTTGAAGCACTTCATTATCTTCAGAAAGTTTTGTGAAAGTGATGTCTAATGTTCTAGGTGTTAGTGTGGTCTTTACATTTGTATGTTTACAGGTTCTCTATGAGTAACTTATAAATACCACAGACCACAAATTTTATATTTACTCAATATAAAAAATGTCCATTAATTAACAGTAGTTTTGAATAATGCAACTTGGGTAATGAGTAATCCCTTCATTACTCATAGTCATTGCCAACTTATAAACTTTTTAGGATTTAGGGGAAAAACGCAATGCTCTTTACACTAAAATTACATTGAAAATAAGTTTGCTTTCATTAATGATTTAGAAAGTTTTGATAAAATTAAAATAAATAATCGTATATCAAAAAAGATCATTTTTAAACTTTTGACTTTATAATCATATATACAAGGGTTGGCAAAGGTAGGTTTACAGTTTTGTGTACACAAAACACAGAGTTAATAAAGCTATTGTAATAATCATAACCTGCATGTCTTTTTCCATACGGACAACTGCAAAATTATTTTTGCTCATCCTGTATTTTCCTTAGGATAAGTTACCTAACTCACTGATAGGAATAACAAAATATTTTGCTGATATTAAACCACTAATACAAAAGCTGGGACTATGTATGTATTCAAATATAGCTCACCCTAAAAAAAATTACTAAAAAAGCATAGATGTGATTTAACTCACCAATAGATGGCAGTAGGAGTTTAGATTTTAAGTTACTTTAAGGAATTGGGCCATCTATTCCAACCAGCAACATTCATCAAAGTTTATATAAATATGTGTGTCTTTGTATGTATATTTATGTATATATATATACCCATATACATATGTTATAATATATCTACTTACTTATTTATACATAGTATTAGATATGTGTTCCTATGTAACAAATTACCTCAAAATTTAGGAGAAAACATTAATTATTTCACACAGTTTTGGAGGGTCAGGCATCCAGGCATGGCTTAGCTGGGTGCCTCTGGCTCAGTGCCTTTCTGGTGTGGTGCTTCAGTTGCCAGTCAGGGCTACAGTCACTGAAGGGGCTGGGCAGTCTACTTCTAAACCATTCCCAAGGGCGGATTGCAGAAAATTTCAGCTACCTTGCTATGGGAGCTTCTCCATAGGGATGCTCATATGGCATGAATGCTGGTCTTCACAGGCTGAGTGAAGAAAGAGAGACAATGAGAACATCAACAAACAAGAGAGCCCAAAAGAAAACTCCCTCCAGTCTTTTTTTTTAATTAAATTTATTGGGGCAACATTGGTTTATAAGATCATATAGGTTTCAGGTTTACATTTCTATGTTACATGGTCTATATATTGCATTGTGTGCCCACTACCCACAGTCAAATCATTTTCATCATAGTCTATTTAGCTGCCTTTTCCGTTTTTACTACCCCCTCACCCTCTTCCCTCTGGTGACCATCATGCTGCTTGTGTCTATGAGTTTCAGTTTTATATCCCGCAGGTGAAATCATATGGTTCTTAGTTATTTCTAACTGATTTATTTCACTTAGAAAATATTCTCAAGGTCCGTCTATTTTGTCAAAAATGGCAGTATTTCCGCTTTTCTCTGTGGCTGAGTAGTATTCTATAGTACATATGTACCACATCTTCTTTATCCAGCCCTCTATTGAAGGACACTTTGGTCATCTCCAGGTCTTGGCCATAATGAATAATATCTTAGAGAACATCTTATTAATTTAACCTCAAAGGCAAGGAAAGTAAAGGCAAATATAAATGAATGGGACTATATCAAACTTAAAAGCTTTTGGACAGCAAAAAACCTGACAAAACAAAAAGGTTGCCAACCAAGTGGGAGAAGATACCTGCAAACAACAGCTCTGATAAGGGGTTAATAACCAGAATATATAAAGAACTCATGCAGCTCAACAGCAAACTCACAAACAATCCAGTTATAAAATGGGCAGGGGACCTGAACAGGCACCTCTCCCAGAAAGACATACAAATGGCCAACAGATACATGCAATGATGTTCAACTTCATTAGCTATCAGGGAAATACAGATCAAAACTACAATGACATATCACCCTACACCTACGAGAATGACTGCTAACAACAAGACAAGCAATAACAAGCAGAGAAAAAGGAGCCCTCATTCACTGCTGGTCAGAATGTAGACTGGCACAGCCACTGTGGGAAACAGTCTGGTGGTTCCTCAAAAAATGAAGAACAGCGATATCATAAAACCCAGTAATCCCTCTTCTGGGGATTTACCTGAAAAACTCAAAAACACTTATTCCGAAAGATATACACAACCTGTAAGTTCATTGCAGCATTATTCCCTCTAATCTTTATCACCTGACCTCTGAAGTGACATACCGTCGCTTCTACTTATTTCTCTGGTCAAGAGACCTACCCTGCTGTAATTTAGAAGATAATTGTGTTGGTTATATATTTATATTATAGCCTCTAAATCCTTAACTTTTAATTCTTATGTCAAGTTTAATATTTCTATTCCTGTAATGGTAAATCCTCTTCTTATCTTTCTACTCAATATATTTTCTTCAACCTCCCACCCTCCCTTCCACCCTCCCTTCCTTTCTTCCATCCCTCCTTCAATCCTTCCTTCCTCGCATACAGTCCACATCTGTCATGACCAAAAATGTGAAATGTGCATGTAAGCATAAATGTTTATAACTCTGATTTCTTGATTGGGATGTTATTAAAACATTTGGAAATAGACTCTCAGAGAAAACCGTGCTTATTATTCACTGGTACAATAGTATCTTCCCATCACAGAGGGCAATATCTAGAATAAAAGCCTTTCTAGATTTCAAATTCACCTTAATCCATTTATGACAACTTTCATTTGCTAGAGAAATTGTACCATTGTCCCTTGAGAGTTAAAATAAACTTGTTTATTAGAAAAAACAAGCAGTTATTACAGATAAAGTAAAAGCATTAAGGCTAACAGGATAGGACTAATAAAAGTTTTAGTGTCAGTTTTATATAAAACAGGTTAAACTGTTTTTAAATAAAGCTGTTATGCTAATGGGATAGTGGTCGGATAATGATAATAAACAAAACTGAGTGTAGAAAGGAGAGGAAGGAAGAAAATACCTAATTGTTAAAAAAAAATTGAATTTGAAAATGCTTTTTGGTTAATAGTCTAGCTCCATTGGGGTTCAGTACAGTAGAAGAAATCAGCCACTCTAGATATTTGAACCAAAACAAATTTTCACTCATCAGAGTTGGTGCTTACAAATTCGTTGTAATTTGTCAGGGCAAGTTCGACTCTGGGGTGTCCTGGAAGGACTCCCAGAACACTGTAAAACGACCCACAGAGGGGCTCTGTCTAAGGCACAACTAAGAAGGTATCAGAACGGTGCCACAGAATCTTCTGAGTTTAAATATTTACCACCGATTGGTGATTTATCAATATAAAAGATAGAATAAAATTGCCTCTAAATACCTATTAAGCTATAGATTGGACACTTTGGTGATACCATAGATACTATAGAAAATTCCCACATCAACACAACATTACAAAAAGAAAACATCCAAAAATAAATGCAAAAAGCCTTCTGTTTTATTTTCACATTTTACATCTCATGTAAAGTAAATGCACACAAATGCCATGTTCTAATACATATCAAGGACCCTACCTGTAAGAACGTCTGAGGAATATATTTTTCATGTCCTGGAGACTCAGTCTAGCGGTGTCAGGCATAAATGCTAAACAGCAGTCGATCATATGTGGCCTGCAAAGGTTTTCTGTTTCAAGTGTGGAAGTGATGTTTTCTCTACAGCCTCAATCATTCTCCTTGACAATTTCTCCTCCCTGAATTGTCCCACAATTAGGTATAACATACTCCATGTTTTTGTTACCACCATTTTTTAGTAGCACACTCAATAAAAATAGATTCTAATATCCTCTTTTGAAAAAAATAACACTCTCCCTTCTGGAAGAATAATCAACTTACCAAAAGGGATGCATCGCTCAAAAATCACATTAATCCTATATGCCCAGGACAAAGCTAGGCTCTCTAGAAAATATTTCCTCTTTAAGAATACCTATACCTGAAAAGATATAAGAAAAAAATGAACATATACAGGTTACTGAACATTTATTATGAAATTCTGGTCATTAGTTATTGTAATCCCATAAAATAAATATAGTTATTGCTGCTATACAGATGAGGACACAGAAGCTTAGAAACTTTAAATGACTTGCCTTTGGTTGCACAGTAACCAAACCGAAGTTCCACTAAAGCAATTCAGCCTTCATTCTATTGCATAATGGCCGTCAGTGTATGTTCTTCTAAAGACTTTGTGTCATATCGATACACTTACATTATTGAATAGGAATTAAATACAGTGTGCATTCCCGTGGAATCCAGAACTTTATCTAAACTGAAACCATCCACTGTGATTACACTTTCCTTGACTACAAGGGGTGAGAGGTGGACAGGGGCGTGGCAAATGGAGAGGTACAAAGCACATGATTGTGTTTATTTTTAATCTAAATAATTTACTTTTAAGACAGTGCTATTTTAATAGAATTAAAATCTGGGTGATTTTCTCTGCCACTGTACTTTTGGTTGCATGTAGCAGGTATGCAACAACTTAGTTTAATTAATAAGGGGTTTATTTTCCTGGCATAATGATGAGTACAAGGAAAACTAGTTCAGGGATGGTGTATCCATCCTTTTCTGCCATTTTTAGCATATGATTGCCTCCTCTCACAGTTGTAACCTGGCTGCTCCCCTTCTGGCCATCCCATCTGTCGTCCAGGCAGGTAGCCAGGAAAGGGCAAATGATGAAGAGCAGAGTGTGGGAGGTAAAGAGGGAAGTCAGCGGAACCTGTTTTTGGTTAAATAGCTTCTCCAAAAGTCCTACCCAGAATCTTTTGCTCACATTTTATTCACCAGGACAACAGGTCATGGCTATATGTTACATGTAGAAAATATGATCAGTAAGACTCACACATGAGTGTTTAGTTTGGAACTGAAGGATATTTTTAGTAAATTCATAACAGAAATGATTATTATCCTGAAACGTTAAGTGGCTAGCTTCCTAGGGCCTTGGAAAAGCTTATATATTATCTTTTAAACATTTTTTGTCTTTATTTTTATTGTTGATGCTATTACAGATGTCCCCATTCCCGCCTCCCCCTCGCCCTTGCCCACTTCCACCAGTGGCTGTACGGAAGTCTTCAGAAACTGGGCTAATTTACCCTGTCACAAAGAGCTCCATGCCGTGGGGATTACATACTGTATAGTGTCCCCTCCCAGGGCACCCTGTCTACGGGTGGCTTAGTAGAATTCAAGCAGAAAGCGTCTGACGCCCTGGTGAAAGGGTCAGAGAAGGTGAGACAGCACAATATGGAAACTGAGGGAGATCTGAAAAGGAGGGAGAAACAACATGGAAACCCAAAAGTTGCGTGTAAACTCACCTCAGATCTTAGTTGAGTACTGACTGTATACATGTCAGTATGAAATTCCAAAGAGTCCGGGGGAAACAACAGACAGAATGATGAAGGAAAGCAGTCAGTGTTTCAGTTGCTTCTCAAAGCAGAGGAGATACTGTTTAAAGTTTGAACCCACTAGGTTGGTGGGGATTGGTACAGAAGCTGGCCATTGTCTTCAAATGACCAAAAGGACAATGTCCTGAGAGTCAAAGACTAAGGACTTCACCCTGGGATTCACGACACAATGAAATAATAGACTAATCTAAACTAAGTCCACAAGTTCAAGGTTATCCATTAACAATTTATTTGTTAGAATAAAACTCAGTACTCATGTAAAGCAGATAACAGAAATTGTCTTTGTAATTCATCTTCTACATTGTCCAGGTTTCTTTTTTTATTTTTTTAAGATTTTATTTATTTATTTTCAAAGAGGGGAAGGGAGGGAAATAGAAAGGGAGGGAAACATCAGTGTGTGGTTGCCTCTCACACGCCCCCTACTGGGGACCTGGCCACAACCAAGGGCGCATGCTGAGACTGGGAATCCAACGGGTAACCCTTTGGTTCGCAGGCGAGTTCTCAATCCACTGAACTACGCCAGCTAGGGCTACAATGTCCAGGTTTCTAGAAGTTCTCGAATAGGTTAAACTAAGCTATAGTGATGGAAATTAGAACAGTGGTTTCCAGGGTAAGGGGAATTCTTAACTAGAAAAGGGAATAAGAGAACTTGTGGGGACAGTGATAATGTTTTTTACATTAATTTGACTGTTCATTACACAGGTATATTTACCGAAACTCATCAAACATTGTAGTTAAAATCTGTAAGTTCAGTTTATGTGAGTTATACCTAAAATGAGTGGATGAATTTTCCCTGGTTTGTGAATGATATGTAGAAATAATTTTGCATATTTGTTACTTATAAATTATCAAAATATTTAAAATCATAATAATTTAGCAACAGTAGCCAAGATTTCTCTGATATTTTGCTTCTTTCCCTAATGTTATATACATATAGTTCCCCAATAATTGCAAACTCCATTTAGCAGTTCTTTCCTTTAATATTACTATCTTCTAACTTGGAGAACTATTATCATCTTCTCCCTTTGATTTGAGTGTAAATGGCATAAAGGTGTAGCAGTAAATACATTATGGATCAGTAATTCAGCGATTCTCACTCAGGCTACGTTCTGGATCAGTGAGCCCGGCATCAATTTCACAATAAACTGCCTTCTGCTCTGGCCGCATTTTTCACTCTTTAGGCCCTGCGTCATTCACAGTAATAATGGAAATTAAAGCTCTTTCATCCTGGCACATACATGGAATATACAGAGTACATAAAACATTTCATTTTCGTAGGAACTCTCTAGAGTTAAAACTCTCCCGTTTAGAAAAGAGAGGAAAAAATTCAGAATTCTCCCTTCACAAAAGAGCAGTAATGTTGTGCAGATCCAAGCACAGAACCTTTCGAACAAGCTCTGCTCTTTCGATTTACATTTTTGCTTTGATTGAGGATCTTTAGGACTTGTCTTCCGTAAACAGCAATGCTACACTTGATGTCTAAAGAGAAAGTCAAGATATATCACATGGCAGAATTTGTCTTTTTAATAGGACTTCTGAATTTCACATCAAATGTCTAACCTACATGTAGACATTTTTGATTATTTTAATTTTAATCCAAAAAATGCATAAAGACCAACAAATTGTTTCATCATCCTGTCTCCATCTCACAAAAATAACATTCCACTACTTCTGGTAAAAGTACATTCGTGTGCATGTATTTATAAATCTTTTATTTTCAGACAAATCTCTTGGGGATAAAGCTCCAGTGTAAGCACGAATGATTTTAATTTCTTAACATCTTTCTTCCCTACACTCAAAATGCATTTATAAGTCATTGGATTTCACAATTTGTCTTCTTAGTTTTACAGAATAGAGAACTTCATATATTAAGATGACTTATACCAAAGCCTTAATTTTATAAGAAAGCAAAAACGGTATCCAAAGTAATGAAGTAAACTGCCAGCTCACAGCAAGTTAGAGTAAAATAGAACTCAGATGGTACCTTCCAGTAACATACATCTTAGACTCTAAACATTTAAATCTTTTTTGTGTGTAATTCTCTATGCTTCAGGTTTTGCCTTTTATATGATATGCTCTGAGCAAATCCAAGCCTCAGCATAAATCTAGAACTAATTCACTTAGGTGAGGTAACACCCTGACCTGGAACACACCTGAGATGAAAGAAGGGAACGATTGGACATGGTTTATGCTGCATGAAATTTAAATAGAACTGCACCTTGAAATATTTCCTTAGAGTTAGTAAAGCCATATTGCATTATTTGTTCAAAGATACTTTTCTAATAAGAAAACATTTTTTATTTTCATCTTTGTTTGTAGACCTAATTCTTGCCAGGAACACAGCAGGACTTTCAAATTCTTTGACTTTAGTATTTTTAGATACATTTAACATGGGCTTACTAAAATGTTACTCATATCATCTTCACCTCAATCCCTTAATAATATTCTCTAAATTTTTAATTTTCAGTTGTGTCAAGTACTTCTCTTGTATGATAACATTCATGTATCAAATGAACTTGTATTTGAAGCAAAATTTAACTCATCCTTTTCTGTATCTTCACCAGTAAAGTGAAGATGTTTAGGGACACTATTTCTGTGTTCCTTTGAAGATTTACTTTTCTTGAGACCCTCTACATGCATTTATCTTTCAAGAGTTGAAAATCTGGTCTTATTCTATAAGCCAGTGGGACTTCATAATTTAATAACAATTATTGGTGTTTTCCTTCCCTAAGCTATCTAACATGACAAATATTTCTTGCCATTAGATATGGCACTATTTTATTCAATAGTCATCAGCTGGAGAGTTAACTTACTCTGCATTCTATTTTTTCAACCATTGCATTATTGAATATTCTTTATTGTTTTTTATGAGACTGTGTCCTGTAAGATACATAATTTGTTCTGTTCTTTCAATGTTTGTTTGTTTTTATTTCTACATTCTCTTTCCTTGGCTAAGATGAACCTAATTTTCCAAAAATAAAGGAGCTCTCTTCAAGTATGAGGAAGCAGGGGCTGAACAATGAGATTTATACTTAGAGAAAATATAAGGAAAGATACTGAAAACTGTGGGATTTTTTTATATGAAGTTTTTTCTGAGTTATAAATTACTCTTTTTTTCCTCTATATAATTCTCTAAGATGGTAGATTGTGCAGAAATGTAGCTACTGCTATGTGGATATTTTATTCATATTTGTGACTTTTTTATTGAATTTATTGGGATGACATTGGTTCACAAAATCACACAAGTTTCAAGTGTACAACTCAACAAAACATGAACGGTAACCTGCATTGTGCACCCACTGCCCCAAGCAAAGTCTCTTTCTGTCCCCATTTCCCCCCAGTTCTCCCACCTTTACCTATTCCCAACCCCCTTTCACTCTGGTCTCTGGCTATCACCACACGGTTGTCTGAGTTTAAATATATATATATATATTTATAATTTATAAATCTACATATACACATTTATATGTATATTCATATACATTTATATACGTATACTTTATATGTATATAAATATACCTTTATAGGTATATTTATATAAATATATGCATACATATATACATATATATACACATTATATATACATTTTTTTGCTTAATCCCTTCACTTTCTTTCATAAAGCCCCCAAACCCCCTCCTGTGCTTTTTTATTTTATTAAAAACTTGTACTAGTAGCAATGAACTCTTTAAAGAATCAAGATGGTTAATTTTATGTATCAGCTTGTCTGGGCAATGGTGCCCAGATATTTGGACAGACGTCATTCTGTTCTGTGAAAGTATTTTTTTTGTATGAAATTAACATTTTAACTGATGGACTTTGAGTAAAGCAGCCCTCCATATGTGGTGCTCCTCATCCTATCAGTGTGAAAGTCTTAACAGGAAAAGACTGACCTTTCCAGAGTAAAAAGGACTTGTGCTCGCAGACTGTATAGGCTCTGTGACTCTTCCTTAGGTCTCTAGCTGACTTATCCAGCAGATTTAGATTTATAAAGCCTCCAAAATCATGAACTGATTTCTTAAAATCTCTCTCTCTCTCATGCACACACACACACACACACGCACACACAATCTTCAATAATATTGTTGAATGAGACCTTATGGTGATATGGAAATCAGTAATGAGAACCATTTTAAAAATGAAAATATCATGAAATAAAAAAAAAATGTATTATACTATATACAAGATCTGTCCAGGAAGTATCCAGCCATGCAATATGGAAAATAGAGAAATTTTTTGAAGAATATACCAGATACAAGAAACATTGTACATAGGACAATGACACCTCAGTCCCCTTCACATTAGGAACTTTGAGACCTCAACACAGTTCTTCTAGCATTTCTTCCACTGTTCAAAACACTCTGCAAAATCCTTTGTTGGAATTGCCATCAACTGCCCCATCGTATTTTCCTGAATCTCATCGACAGCGTGGAATCTTTTCCCATTCAAAAGTTTTGGGAAAAGCCAGAAGTCACAGAATGTCAAATCTGGGCTGTAGCAGGGCTGACTCACATGGATGATTGATGTTTTGCAAAAAAACTCTTCGTGAGATGTGATGCATGAGTAGGCACATTGTCATGATGAAGCTTCCTCCATAGAGGAATGTTCAAGCTTAATGCAAAATTTGATGAAGATTTGTTGCTCTACCTGCTCAGTGATTTTTAATATGATGGCCACACATTATACATGCTCACTCAGCTGGCATCTACTACCCTACTGACTAGTACAGCAGAGTCTTCATTGTTCACACATGTGCATTCCAGTCCACTCTCCTTGGCTGCCAGATTACATCAATGTTGCAAAAACTGTTCTTATTATATTAACAATGGCTGGACTTTTTTTGAACAGATGTCGTATATTTTATACTATATTTATATGCCATGTAATTATATATGTATATATACAAAATCTGTTGGATCTATTTCTCTGTATAAGTAACACAGATAATATCATCAATTTCAGACATTAATAAAATACTATTAACGCTTTCCTTGAAAACAACTTTTCTAATCTTCATATTTTTAATGAGTAATCTGTCACACACAAATAGGTATTAAATTATTATTTGAATTGAAAATGTGACCTCAAACTTTATTTAAACTAAAAGTTTAAATTTCAAACTGAAAATTGAGGTGTTCTTGTTGAATTTTCTTTTATCTTAAATGACATTGCTCCCTTCTTTTGATTCATTCTTCTCAACCTGTGATGATAAAGGAGCTTTGCATCTCACCCAGGGACTCAAGAGAAAGTGTTATTAGCAGGAGTTTTCTATAAGAAAATTGCACTGAGCCATATGGACTTTCCAGATTTCACTGTATTACAAATGGGGATTTTAGAAGGGTCAAGGGAAATAAACTACTTACAACCACAGTGGAGAATATTTGAGACATCTAAGGAGGAGGATCAAGACAATATTAATGTCAGTGTTTTCTCTTTCAGAGGTGTTTGTAGAATTTTCTCTGAAGATATTTGAGGAAACGTGAAAATTGTAACTATTTTACTGAGTTTTGAAGAAACCTCATTATGTATGAGTGCAATTTTTGAAGGATTTAATGTAGCAGTAGGATGAAAGATAACCCAATTTTAATAAGAAAAAAGAATATAATATCTACAATGAACAGTTTTAGGTGGGCATATATACAGTTAATAGGCTATTTAGCCTCTGGCATTTGCACAAGTAATTTCTTGCTTTGCCCATGACATCATGCCCTGCATTGCCATTATGATTAGAATCATTAATTGCCTATTTGCCTGTTTCATTTGTATAGATGTCATAGCTGTAATTAGATATCCTGCCCATTTCCCTCCACAACTGTCTCATTTTATTTCTTTAATTCTATTTTAAGAATTTAAGGCTATTTCATTTTGTTCAAGTCATATTCCTCTAGTTAGCTCATCATGGATTGCATAAGCACAGATTGATTTAATTTTTTTATATTTCTTGATATTAATCCCTATTTCTCCCTAAGGTCTCATTCAACATTATTTTTCAAAGACTGTCTTTCTCACTTTGAATTCTGAGAGTAAACACATAGAATCAAAGGAATTTAGTATCAGAAGAGTCTTTAAGAGTTTACTATTCATTTTATTGGTCTGATGTTCAGCATTGGCTATGTACTTTGTGAAGTTCAACACTAAATAAAAATGTGGTGCTTCCTGTCCAAGAAATTAAGAATTTCAAGACAGTGACTGCGGAGCACTGAACTAAATTATAGCCCCCTTTCCGGGGGTCTGCAGCTGGCCAGCTCATACAGGAAGCCATCTTGAATTCCTCCCCACTTACCTTACCAAGTGGTTGCTGAGCCTCTGCTGACATGCTTCCAGAGACGGAAAATTTACAAATTCTCAAAGCCATCCATTCCTTAATCCACCAGTTATTTTCTTATCCTCTCAAAAATAGGATGGGGGGAATGATGGCACATGACTAATTACTGATATTTATTATTATTATTACTTTTCACACATTTTTCTGTCTAGTATTTTTTAAGGCAAATATGAGGAAGGAACAAAAATGATTTGACCGTCTCTCCCACTTTGTTACCTTTGCTTTCATCATCTTCTTTACCAAATAGTTCTCTCTTCTCTCCTAAAATGAGAGTGAACACCATCCATAACATTTACCTTTAATATTAGTTTTTAAAGGAAATGAATAGGCTAAAAGGTGAGGGAAAAATGATATGGTGCCATCCAATCTAGTCATTACTGGGCACAAATTAGGTGTCTGAAATATAAGCATTGATAGAAATTCTAAATGTAAGGATGTCATTGTCAAAATTAACGTGTATGAGTGGACTTATTCACTGTGGTATAAATAATAAAAGAAACTGAAGGTCTTTT
Organism: Micronycteris hirsuta; assembly: GCA_004026765.1. Classification (NCBI taxonomy): domain Eukaryota; kingdom Metazoa; phylum Chordata; class Mammalia; order Chiroptera; family Phyllostomidae; genus Micronycteris; species Micronycteris hirsuta. The sequence continues at coordinate 9,704 of PVJI01016552.1, read as the reverse complement.
TGACGTAACCTTGATTAAATAATTAAATGAATTATGTTTATGTATTCAGTCTTACTCATGTTTTCACATTCTTAGGTACGGTATAGATGAACTGTATCATTTTAGGCACTTAAAATAGCATTTTTATTCATTGTTTTTGTTAACCCTGTTATGTATACTTAGCATGACCTCTTTCTCCTTGCCTGTTATAAGAAATCTTGTTCAATGCCATACTACTTTCTTTCTCCTCTAATTCCGAATGTCTCACCCTCTCTTCAATTAGATATAACCTCTTTCTTATTTGAATTCTTATTAAAACTTGGTTTGATCTTTCCTTATTGCATTTTCTATACCTGAAGGTCACCTTTACAGCATATAACATAACCTATCCCAAAGATGAATTTCATGTATTGATCAAAATATGATGAACAATAATTTTGCTTTTTGATTTTGAATGATACTTATTGAATTTGGTTATAATACATGCAAAAATTATTTTTAAAAAATACCACACACCCAAAATCATAGAGGAAACAGTGCTGCTAGTTTTACTGATTCAGTTTTTATGTATGAATATTTTGGCTTTAAATTCAAATAAATATTTGTCTTTGACACAATATTTTTAGAAGGTTATATCAGTTATTTTTAAGTAGTGAATAATCTTTATAATTTTTTCCACACCAGTGTAAAAATTGCTTTGACAAGATGATTTCTGACACCTGTGTGATTTTATGGTCACACATACCATAAGCTAAGCAGCTATTGATACAAGCATACGGCAAAGTCTGGTGACGATGCTTTTTTTATTTTTTCATTTTGGTGAAACTCATGACTTAAAAATGATATATTTTTTTATTAAATGATAATTTAAGCGTACATTTTAAAGGAACTTATGACTTATTGAAACACCATCATAAAATTTTAAAAAATGGTCATAAATAGTAAGTTTGGGAATATATTACTAAATAATTTATTAAATAAAAGATAATCATGATTATGATCCGGTTAAAGGTGAGATCATAAGGTATTTGTCCCTCACTGCCTGGCTTACTTCACTTAGCATAATGCTCTCCAGTTCCATCCATGCTGTTGCAAAAGGTATAAGCTCCTTCTTCCTCTCTGCTGCGTAGAATTCCATTGTGTAAATGTACCATAGTTTCTTGATCCATTCATTTGTAGATGGGC
>PVJI01016551.1:0-37944 GCA_004026765.1 Micronycteris hirsuta | reverse complement strand
CCAGAGGAATATGCTTACCATCAAAAAAAGGTGTAACTTCTTGACATGTTAAAGGAAGGCAAAAGCTACATGGCTATAGGCCGCCATTATAGGATCAATGAATCTACTGTTCACTACATAAAGAAAGACGAGAAGAATATTAGGTCTACGGCAACAATGACTTTTAACAAGACTGCAAAGAGGGTGGTTACTTCCCGCAATAAAGCCATTTTGAGAATGGAGTCTGCATTGGCCCTGTGGATAAATGACTGCAGGAAGAAGAACATCTCGCTGGATTCCAACACCATCTGGACAAAGGCCAAGAAACTTTAGGATAGTTTGGCGGAAAGCACAGACGTTCACAATGATGACGAGGATGAAGACGAGGATGATGATGCAGAAGCAGGACCGTCAAGTGCTTCTCCCACCAGACCAACCCCATTCAGTGCCAGCAAGAGCTGGTTTGACAAATTTCAGAGACGCTTTGGACTTTAGAGCGTTCCTCTGCATGGAGAAGCTGCCTCTGCAGATGTCCACTCACAACCGTTGATGGACGAAGACCTGACGGAAATAACAAAGTCAGCAAGTGAAGAAGATGAGGAACAAGATGGACTACAGGTTGGAGAATAGGAGGAGGTTGGCCTAACACTTGATCGCCTTGCAACCATGGTCAGAATGGCCAAAGAACTTCAGCGAGTGGCTAAAGAATGGGACCCCAGATGCTTCATTCAGTGCACTTCGTAAATACAATCGAGGGTGGCATGTCAGTTTATAAAAACCTTCTCACTCAGAAGAAAAGACAGCACCAGCAACTTCCCATAACTATGTTCATCACTTGGACGAAGAGATCAGTTACACGTACACCTTTAGCAGAAATAGAAATTACAGCCCAGGGTGAAGATATTGCACCACCTGATGAAGCACCTGATGAAGTGCTGCCTTCAGAAGAGCTGTAATGCTCTTCTTGGCTGTGCAGTACATTCATCTCATCGTCATCACCTTCATCTCCATCAGTACTGCACAGCTACATAATTCATGATCTTCATCATTCAAGTTGTAGTATATTTTACTGGTGAATACCCATATAGAATTTTATATGTTGTTAAAATTACGTAGGTTTAAGAGTGTAGAAAGTGTTTAAGAGCATATGAAGTGTTTATAAGAGTGTGGGAAAGGTTAATAAGAAAGTGGAAAAGGTTTATAGGAGTGTGGGAAGGGTTTAAAAGCCTTAAAATATATATAAATAATAAAGTAAATATAATGCTGCTACTTTGCGGATTTTCACCTATTGCGAGAGTCTCTGGAATGTAACTCCCGTGATAGGTGAGGGATCACTGTACTGGGTTTCTGGTTTTAGCAACTAGGTAGCTTTTATTAGGAAAGACTGAGAGGTAATAGGTTCATGGGGAAAAATAAAGGTTCTGTCTTAGGCATTTTAAGTTTTAGATATCTCTGGGGCATCCAAGTGAAGATGTCATATATGGATTGGAAACAAAGTCCAAAACTCAGAGGAAAAGTTTGAAATTAAGACATAAATTTTAGAATTATTAGCTCTGTTATTGGGATGGATTTTTTTTATTATGAGAGTACATTTATTAAAACTGGGGACAGTGAAACAAAGGAAGGGCTCAGGGTAGAAGAAGCAACAGGAGAGAGCCTAGGTGGTGCTCTGCTTTGGCTCTCTAGAAACATTAGAGGAAAGAAGTCAGCCATGCTTGGCTGCATGGACTCACTGAGAAGTAAAAGCTGCAGCGACAGAAGTGAGCCAAGGTAGGGCTGCTGTTAGCTCACTGAAAAGTTAGAGAAAAGGGGGGTTTGGAGACAGGTTCAAGGGGTAATCCCAGGATGAGTTGCCACTGCCTGTTGCTCATATGGTTGGAAGTTTCATGGGGACCCTTAAATTTAGGAGAGAAAAATAAGGATGCATGCCCGAGAGGGAAGAAAGGCATAGGTGTGTTCCAGAGAGAGCCCACATTAATGGAACTTATAATATGAAATATATATTTGTTTGGTCTTTGTCCCCATTTCCAGCACAGAGCTTCTAAAAGTCTTAGAATTTTTTAAGTGATTAGAGTGATAAAGGTGTCTTGATACTCATAATGAATCCCATTCAACCACACCTGAGTTAGTACTAACGAAGTGACATTTAGAAAACACTAAAGGTTGGGGGCTGGTTGGCAGGTGAATCAGCTATTCGATTACAAGGTTAGAGATTTCAGTACCCCTCCTTGCAGAAGAGAAGGGCTGAAGATTGAATTAATCTCCAGTTAATCAGTCTTGCTTATGTAATGAAAACTCCATTAAAAACCCAAAAGGGCAGAGTTTGGAGAGTTTCCAGGTTGTTGAACACGTGGCAATTCGGGAGAGTGTAGTGACCAGGGAGAGTGTGGAAGCACTGTGCCCCTTCTCACATATGTATCTTTTCCATCTAAGTGTTCATATATATGCTTTATAATATCTTTTATAATAAACTGGTAAGTGTAAGTAAATGTTTCTATGAGTTTTGTGAGCCCTTCTAGCAAATTAATTGAGTCTGAGGAGGGGGTTGTGGGAACCTGTAATCTATAGTAGAACAATCAGACGCATGGTGACAATCTGTACTTATGATTGGTGACTGAAATGGGGGAATAGGGAGGGACTGTCTTGTGGAACTGATTCCTGAACTTCTAGGATCTGATGCTGTCTCCAGGTAGATAGTGTCATATCTGAGTGAATTACTTGGTGGTGTGGAAAAAAAAAGCCCACAGGAATAGGTGTCAGAATTATATAGTAGCATAAAGATAATATTCACTTATTTTATTATTTGAAAAAATTTTAATTTTGAAATAAGACTCACAAGGGATTACAAAAATAATACATAAAGTTTCATGAGCCTTTCACTCAGCTTCCCCAATGGTGACATCTTATATAACTTTAGTACAATATCAGTATCAGGAAAGTGGCATTGCTATGATACTGTTACCTATCCTACAGACCTAATTCTGTATTCACATGCTCTGTGTGTGTGTGTGTGTGTGTGTAGTTCTGTGAAGTTTGATCCCATGTATAAATTTGTGTTAACACCACAAATTTATAAGAATACAGAACTCTACCATCACCACAAAGGAACTTTTTTTATGCTACCTCTTTAATAGTCATCACTGCCTCTTGCTCCAATCCCCATTTGTCTTCTGATTACCACTAATTTGGTCTTCATCTCAACTTTGTCATTTTGAGAGTGTTACATAAGTGGAGTCATGTAAATGCTTTGTGAGTGAAATCATGTTATCTAAATGTAATCTTTTGAGGTTGCCTTATTTTCATGAAACCTAATGCCCTGAGATCCATCTAAATTGTTGCATATATCAATAATTATTTCTTTTCAGTGCTGAGTAGCATTCTATTGTATGGATCTACCCGAGTTTCTTTGATTATTCAGCTGCTGAAGAACATTTGGATTGTTTCTCTATGTGAGCTATTATGAATAAAGCAGCTATGAAATTTGTATATAGGTTTTTTGTGTGAACATAAATTTTCATTTATCTGGCATAAATGTCTAAGACTGCAGTTGCTGTACTGTATGGTAAGTACATGTTTAGTTTTATAAGAAACTGACAAACTATTTTCCAGAGTGGCTGTTCCATTTAAAAATTTTACTAGCAATGTATCTTCCATTTTCTCAACATCCTTGCAGCATTTGGAATTATCCTTTTTTAAAAAAATTCTCACCGAGGATATTATTGATTTTAGAGAGAAAGGAAGGGAGAGAAACATAGATGTGATAGAGAAACATCGATCAGTTGCCTCCCATACACACCCAGCTGGGGATCAAACCCACAACCTTTTGGTGTACCAGACAATTCTCCACTGAGCCACTCAGTCAAATATTATTATTATTATTATTTTTAAAGATTTTATTTTTATTTGTTTTTAGAGAGAAGGGAAGGGAGGGAGAAAGAGAGGGAGAGAAACAGCAATGTATGGTTGCCTCTCACATGGCCCTCACGGGGACCTGTCCCGCAACCCAGGCATGTGCCCTGACTGGGAATCGAACCAGGACCGCTTGGTTCCCAGCCCGTGCTCAATCCACTGTGCTACACCAGCCAGGGCAGCCAAATATTATTATCCTATTTTTTATTTTAGCTATTCTCATTGGTGTTCAGTGATGTCTTATTGTGGTTTTAATTTGCATTTTTAATGGCACAAGTTCTAACAGAATATAACTAATGGAGATAACTGATGGAAATAGGGTAGTGAATTGGGTATTTCTCATGGATATAAATTGAACTCTATACTCTAATAGTACACACTCTTTTTATGCACCTATCATGCTTTCAGAAAAATTGAGACTATTAGGTCACAAACAAAATATGAGTAACCTGTAAAGTAAAATTATTACAAATGTGCTGATCAAATGCTATAAAACTAGAATTTATTAACAACAACAAGGAAGATATCTGGAAATTTTAAAACCTATTAAATAAGTTCTGGGTCAAAGGGGAATACAAACTGGATATTATAGAATTTTTAAGAAGTAATAACAATGAAAATTCATGTCAGAATCTCTGGGATGCATTTAAGGCTGTTATCACAGAAAAATTTATTATCTAAACCCTTTATCAATAAAAAATGAAAGAATAAAAATAAATGAATTAAAGTCCAAGCTCAGCAAACAAGCAAAAGAACAGCAAAGTAAATCAAAGAAATCACAAAGAAAGAAATATAGAGATAAAAGAAGAAATTAATAAAAATGAGAATTGCAAAATAATAAATATAATCAAAATCCTGTTTCCAAAAATTACAAAATAGATGAACCAACTAGTACATTTGATCAATTAAAAAAGGCGGGCCCTGGCTGGTGTGGCTCAGTGGATTGAGTTCTGGCCTGTGAACCAAAGGGTCGCTGCTTCGATTCCCAGTCAGGGCTCATACATGCCTGGGTTGTGGGCCAGATCCCCAGCTGGGGGTATGCAAGAGGCAACCACACATTGATGTTTCTCTCCCTCTCTCCCTTCCTTTCCCTCTGTCTAAAAATAAATAAATAAGTCTTATTTTTCATGAAATTTTTTTTATTGTTGTTCAAGTACAGTTGTCTCCATTTCCCCTCCACCACTCCCCCTGACCCTAGCCATCCCACATCCCACCCTTCATCCTCCCTCTCCCCCTTTGGTGTTGTTCATGTGTCCTTTATACATGTTCCTGAAAACCCCTACCCTTTTTCCCTCTTGTATCCCCTCCTCCCACCCTTCTAATTACTGTTAATTTGTTCTTAATTTCACTGTCTCTGGTTATATTTTGCTTGCTTGTTTGTTTTGTTGGTTAGGTCCCACTTATGGGTGAGATCATATGGTATTTGTCTTTCATGGCCTGGTTTATTTCACTTAGCATAATGCTTTTGAGTTCCGCCTATGTCGATGCAAAGGGTATGAGTTCCGTCTTTCTTTCTGCTGCATAGTATTCCATCGTGTAAATGTACCACAGTTTTTTGATCCATTCATTTACTGATAGGCACTTAGGTTGCTTCCAGCACTTATAAATTGTGCTGCTGTGAACATTGGGGTACATAGATTCTTTTGGATTGGTCTTTCAGGATTCTTAGGGTATATTCCCAGCAGTGGAATTGTCAGGTTGATAGGCAGTTTCACTTTTAGTTTTCTGAGGAAATACCATAGTGTTTTCTACAGTGGCTTCACCAGTCTACATTCTCACCAACAGTGCACTAGGGTTCTCTTTTCTCCACATCCTCTCCAGCACTTATTTGTTGATTTGTTTATGATGGCCATTCTCACCGGTGTGAGGTGGTATCTCATTGTGGTTTTAATTTGCATCTCTCTGATGGCTAGTGATACTGAGCATCTTTTCATATGTCTCTTGGCCCTTTGTATGCCCTCCTTGGAGAAGTGTCTGTTCAAGTCCTTTGCCCATTTTTTAATTGGGTTGTTTGTGTTCCTGGAGTGGAGTCCTGTGAGTTCTTCAGATATTTTGGAAATCAAACCCTTGTCCGAGGTATCATTGGCAAATGTATTCCCGTATAGTTGGTTCTCTTTTCATTTTAATACTGTTTTCTTTAGCCATGCAGAAGCTTTTTATTTCAATGAGATCCCATTTGTTTATTCTTTCCTTTATGGCCCTTTCTCTAGGGGACAAATCAGTGAAAATATTGCTGCATGGAATATCTGAGATTTCCTCCCCCCTATGTTTTCCTCTAGGACTTTTATGGTATCATGACTTATATTTAAATCTTTTATCCACCTTGAATTTATTTTTGTGTATGATGTAAGTTAGTGATCGAGTGTCATTTTTTTGCATGTAGCTGTCTAGATCTCCCAACACCATTTGTTGAAGAGGCTATTTTTGCTCCATTTTATGCTTCTTCCTCCTTTGCCAAATATTAATTGACCATAGAGACTTCAGTTTTTTTCTGGGCTCTCTACTTTGTTCCATTGAGCTATGTCTTTTCTTATGCCAGCACCAGGCTGTTTTGATTACAGTGGCCTTGCAATACAGTTTGATATCAGGTGTTGTGATCCATCCTACTTTGCTCTTCTTTCTCAAAATTGCTGCAGCTATTTGAGGTTGTTTATTGTTCCATATAAATTTTTTGAAGTGTTTGTTCTATATCTGTGAAATATGCCATTGGTACTTTAATAGGTATTGCATTGAATCTATAAATTGCTTTGGGTAGTATGGACATTTTGATGATGTTGATTCTTCCAATCCATGAGCATGGTATATGTTTCCATTTGTTTGTGTGTTCCTTAATTTCTTTCTTCAGTGTTGTGTAGTTTTCTGAGCACAGATCTTTTACCTCCTTGGTTAGGTTTACTCCTAGGTATTTTATTTTTCTTGTCACTATTTCAAATGGGGAATTTTTCCTGATTTCTGTTTCTGATGTTTCATTGTTGGTATACAAAAATGCCTTTGACTTCTGGATATTTACTTTGTATCCCACTGTTTTGCCAAATCAATTTATTAGGTCAAGTAGTTTTTTGGTGGAGTCTATAGGATTTTCTATGTACACTATCATGTCATCTGCAAACAATGACAGTTCTGTTTCCTCTTTTCCAATTTGGATGCCTTTTATTTCCTTTTCTTGTCTGATTGCTGTGGCTAGAACTTCCAATACTATGTTCAATAGAAGTGGTTAAAGTGGATAACCTTATCTTGTTCCTGATCTTAGTGGGAAAGTTTTTAGTTTTTTACCATTGAGTATGATGTTGGCTGTAAGTCTCTCATATATGGCCTTTATTATGTTGAGGAATGGTCCCTCTACTTCCACTTTGCTGAGTGTTTTTTATCATAAATGGGTGCTGTACCTTATTAAATGCTTTTCTGCATGTATTGATATGATCATGTGATTTTTGTCTTTGCTTTTGTTAATGTGTTGTATTGAGTTTATTGATTTGTGAATATTGTACCCCACTTATGAGTCCCACTTGGTCATGGTATATGATATTTTCAATGTATTGCTGCTGGATGTGGTTTGCCAATATTTTTTGAGGATTTTAGCATCTGTTTTCATCAGGCATATTAGCTTGTAGTTTTCTTTCTTTGTTGTGTCTTTATCTGGTTTGGGGATCAGGATGATTCTAGCTTCATAAAAATAGTTTGGGAGTCTTCCCTTTTCTCAGAATTTTTAGAATACTCTGTGAAGGATAGGGGTTAGCTCTTCCTTAAATGTTTTGTAAAATTCTTCTGTGAAACCATCCAGTTCAGGGCTTTTGTGTGCCAGGAGGTTTTTAATTACTGCTTCAATTTCCTCTGCTGTTATCGGTCTGTTCTGGCTTTTTCCTTCTTCTTCATTGAGTTTTGGAAGATTATATTTTTCTAGAAATTTGCCCAATTAACCTAGGTTTTCAAATTTCTTGGCATACAGTTCTTAATAGTAATTTCTTACAATCCTTTGTATTTCTGTAGTATCAATTGTAATCTCTTCTCTTTCATTTCTGATTTTTGTGTATTTGGATCCTCTCTCCTTTTTCTTGATTTGTCTGCTTGAAGTCTTGTCAATTTTGTTTATCTTTTCAAAGAACTAACTCCTGGATTTATTGATCCTTAGAATTGTTCTTTTAGTCTTTATGTCATCTAATTCTGCTCTTATCTTGAATAAATAAATCTTTAAAAAAAGGCAAAAAGCACAAATATAAAAAATAAATGACACGGAGGAAATAATGACTGAAATAGAAGAAATTAAAAATCAGGACAACTGTAATAGCATAATCAATAAAATGTAATTAAAAAAATAAGAAATCGATGAGAGGTTACCTTTCAGAATTTTATGCAAATAAATTTGAAAAATCTAGGTATATAATTCTCTAGGGAATTACAGATTGCCAAAATTGTTCCCATTAAAGATGGAAAGCTTAAGTGGTCCAATTTCTAAAGAAGAAATAGAGGAAGTTATTAAGGAACTACCATACAAAAATGTTCCAGGCCCAGCTAGTTTCACAGAAGTATTATACCAAACCTTCAAAGACCAGATAGTTTCAGTGCTCTATGAATTATTCTAGAGTATTAAAGAAGAACTTGCTAATTTCTTTTGTAAAGCAAGTACAACACTGACATCTAAACCAAATAAAGGCATTGCAGATAAATACAGACCAATATTGTACATGATCATTGATGCAAAAAATCTAAGCAGAATATTAGTAAATGAAATCTAACACCACATTAGGAAAATAATGACCAAGGGAGATTTATTTCAGAAATGGAAGATTTGTTTAATATTAGAGGATCCCTGAATATCATATACCATATTCATGCATCTATGGAAAAATTATATCATTATTTCTGTAGATATTGAGAAACCCCTTGACAATATCCAACATCCATTTTTTACAAAAAAACACTTTAGGAAATAGCAATTGAGGGGTACTTTCTCCTTCAGTATCAAAAAATACAGTGTATAATACATTGTTATAATACAATATAATTAATTTTTATTGATACAGTATCAATAAAATGGAAATATTTAATCCTAATGCCAGTATCTTATCTAGTGGAGAAACATTAGAGGCATTTCCATTAAAATCCAGAACAAGATAAGGATGTCTGCTGTCTTTGCTGTTCTTCCTCATTACACCAGAGTTATTAACAAATGCAATTAGACAAGAAAGGGCATCTAACTAAATGGGTGAAAAATAATGAAATCTATCTCTTTGTACAAATGCTCTGATAATATCTCTGGAAAACTCCAGGGAATCAAAGTTAAAACCAATCCAAACAACAAAAGAATCCACTGGTATAACAGGATGAAAAACTTAATGTTAAAAAAATCAGTAGCCTTCATATATACAACATGAAAGAGAGGGCATAATGAAAGGGAAAACTCATTTACAATAGCACTAAAGAAGGTACTTCAGAATAAAGAAATGAGCAACCTATATGAGGAGAAATTTTAAACACTCCAAAAAGAAATAAATGTGTAAAAACATGGAAAGACAGTATTCTCAATTCTTGGATAAGATGACTCAGCATATAATGATATCAGTTCTCCATAAGTTAATTTATAAATTTGTTAAAATACCAACCAGCTATGTTATGGCATTACAAGTTTATACTAGCATTCATATGGAAAAACTAACATGCAAGAATAGCTAGGAAAACATTGAAAAAGAAAAGCTGTGAGGGACTGACTTACTAGGTATTAAAACATAACTATAAAGCCTCTATAATTAAAATAGTGTGATACTGGTGCATAAATAGATCATAGACCAGTGGAATAGAATAGAACAATCACAGGGGAAGGTGGTGGTGGGAAAATGGAGACAACTGTATTTGAATATTAAAAAAAAGTGATTAGCCCTGGCTGGTGTGGCTCAGTGGATTGAGCGCAGGCTGTGAACCAAAGGGTCACCAGTTCGATTCCCAGATGGGGCACATGCTTGGGTTGCAGGTCAGGTCCCCAGATAGGGGTGTGCAAGAGGCAACTAATCTATGTTTCTCTATCCTTCCCTTGCCTTCTCTCTAAAAATAATTAAATAAAATATTTTAAGAAAAGATTAAAAAATAAATAAAAGGATCAGAATTAGACCCACATATTGGGTTGGTCAAAAAGTCTGTACAGTTTTTTCTGTAAAATAAAAGGCACATTTTTCATTTTCACCAATAACTTTATTGATGTGGTTATTTTGAGTATGTCGGCTATCTCCCATGTAGTATAATGTTGATTGTTCTCACTTAATGTCTCTATTTGATTGCTATCAACTTCAACTGGTCTACCTGACTGTGGAGCGCCATCCAACAAGGTATCTCCAGCATGAAAAGTCATAAACTACTCTTAACACATTCAATCAGTCACAGAACCTTCTCCATACACTGCAGAAATCTTGTTTTTGAATTTCAGTTGTGTTTTTACTTTTCTTGAAATAATAAAACATAATCTGCTGAAAATGTTGTGTAGTTTCTTCCCTCTTCAATATTAAAATGGCTACACAAAAATTCTCCAATTTTGATAAGTTTTTTTAAATGCATGCTGATATGACAGCTGTCAAAAACAGTCTAACAAAATTGTTTTAAATGAAGTTAAAGACAACTAAGTGCAGCCCTGGCTGGTGTAGCTCAGTGGATTGAGCATGGACCTATGAACCAAAGCCTCGCTGGTTTGATTCCCAGCCAGGGCACATGCCTGGGTTGCGGGTCATGTCCCCACTAAGGGGTGCTCGAGAGGCAACCACACATTGATGTTTCTCCCCCTCTTTCTCCCTCCCTTCCCTCTCTCTAAAATTAAAAAATTAAAAAAAAAGAAAAGACAACTAAGTGCTACTAGGGCCATCACATGGAAAAAAACAAATAAACTTTTTGGCCAACCCAACACATGTAATTCAGTTTATGACAAAGATGGCATCTGAAATTACTGAGGTAAAGGTTAATTTTTTAAATGAATGATGCTGAGGCAACTGGATAGCCATTTAGAAAAAGACAAAATTAGATCCATGTCTCACAACAAATAGAAGAATAAACTTCAAAGGTATTCAAAATCTAATATAAAAAAATAAAACCATGTAACTAGTAGGAAACAAATGATTGCCTCTTTAATCTTTGTGAAGGGAAAGGCTTTCTTACTATTATTCAGAATCCAAAGACACTAAAAATTAAGACTGATAACTTTTACTACAGAAAAATAAAATTTTGTTTTTATTTATTGATTTTTATTGGTGTTCAAGTACATTTGTTGCCATTTTTACCCCACCACACCACCCCCATATTTATTTTTTAAGTATATTTTATTGATTATGCTATTACAGTTGTCATATAGTTTTTCTCCCCCTTGTTACCCTCTGCCCTGTACCCCCTCCCCCCTAGAATAACCCCCTTAATTCATGTCCATGGGTCATACATATAAATTCTTTGGCTTCTCCATTTCCTATACTATTCTTAACCTCCCCCTATTTTGTACCTACCAATTATGCTTCTTGTTCTCTATACCGTTTCCCCCATTCTCCCCCTGCCATCTGATAACACTCCATGTCATCTACATTTCAGTGATTCTGTTCCTGTTCTAGTTTGCTTAGTTTGCTTTTGTTTTTGCTTATTTTTTGGTTCAGTTGTTGATAATCGTGAATTTCTTGTCATTTTACTGTTTCAATTTTTGATCATCATCTTTTTCTTTGATAACTCCCTTTAACATTTCATATAATAAGGGCTTGGTGATGATGAACTCCTTTAACTTGACCTTTTCTGGGAAGCATTTTATCTGCCTTTCCATTCTAAGTGATAGCTTTGCTGGATAGAGTAATCTTGGATGTAGGTCCTTGCATTTCATGACTTTGAATACTTCTTTCCAGCCCCTTCTTGCCTGCAAGGTTTCTTTTGAGAAATCAGCTGATGGTCTTATGGGAACTCCTTTGTAGGTAACTCTCTCCTTTTCTCTTCCTGCTTTTAGGATTCTTTCCTTATCTTTAATCTTGGGTAATGTAATTATGATGTGCCTTGGTGTGTGCTTCCTTGGGTCCAACTTCTTTGGGACTCTCTGAGCTTCCTGGAAGTCTATTTCCTTTGCCAGATTGGAGAAGTTCTCCTTCATTACATTTTCAAATAAGTTTTCAATTTCTTGCTCTTGTTCTCCTTCTGGCACCCCTCCGATTCGGACATTGGAATGTTTAAAGTTGTCTCAAAGGGTCCTAAGCCTCTCCTCACTTTTTTGAATTCTTGTTTCTTCATTCTGTTTTGGTTGAATGTTTATTTCTTCCTTCTGCTCCAGATGGTTGATTTGAGTCATGGTTTCCTTGCCTTCAATGTTGGTTCCCTGTATATTTCTCTTCATTTCACTTTGCATAGCATTCACTTTTACCTCTTTTTTGTGACCATACTCAACCACTTCTGTGAGCATGCTGGTTACCGGTGTTTTGAATTCTGCATCTGTTAGATTGGCTATCTCTTCATCACTTAGTTCTGTTTTTGGAGCTTTGATCTGTTCTTTCTTTAGGGCCATATTTCCTTGTCTTGGCACAGCTGTTACATAGTAAGGGACAGAGCCTTAGGTATTCACCAGGGTGGAACAGCCTATGTCACTGCTTTGTTGTGCTATATGTAGGGTAGGCGTCGGAGAGGGAACAATGCCACTTGCTCGGCTCTTGGCTGGCATCAGTCACTTCCCCCATTACCCACAAGCAAATTGGACTTTTCAGGTGATGATTCCCAGGTGGATATTTTGTGTACATTCTAGGACCCTGTGGGTCTCTCCAACAAACTCTCCTGTGAGGCTGGGAGTTTCTCCCAGTGCTACAGCCCCCACAGGTTTTTAGTGTCAGAGGTTTTGAGGCTTTCTTTTCCTGCACTGGAACCTTGGTCATGTGGTCTGTCTTTCTCCCCAGTGTCCTCTTGGTTATCTGTATGCAAATGTGGGACCACCTGGTCCACTAGTCTCTGTCTCCCCCTTCCCTCCCATCTGGTCCTCTAGCTGTTGCGTTGCCATGCATCCTCTCTACCCCAGGAGCCATCTCTGCCCCTCTTACCAGTCTGAATGAATGTTTCTTCTTTAACTCCTTGGTTGTCAGACTTCCATACAGTTTGATTTCCTGGCAGTTCTGGTTATTTTTTGTTTTTAAATTTGTTGTTATCCTCCTTTTGGTTGTGTGAGAAGGCAAAGTGTGTCTACCTATGCCTCCATCTTGGCTGGCAGTCCCTCTGAGAAAGTCAGAATTTGAACCCAGCTCTTCTGATTCCAGATGTGCTGGAAATATTGTGAAGGAGGAATCAGGAGCTTTAGTGAATAAATTGGAGTTGTGGAAAGAGATATTTAGAGTTGGCTTTTGCTGTAATTGCATTTGATATCCTTATCTCCACTTTACCTCTCTTTTTCTTACTCATGTTTCATACTGTCTGCGTTCTTTTGTGTTATGCTCATTATCTTTATTAGTGATATCACCGTTGTTTATAAAATTCACTTAGGTATTGAGTACTCTTAATTAGAATAGATTTCATGTATCAAGATTTAAAAATGTTAAAACATTTGTTTTTATCTGTCCATTCAACTCTGCGAGAAATCTTGATGTCATCTTTAATCTTTTCTTTACCCTTCACCTCTAATTATTTCTTGAATTCTATCTCTGAACTATTTCACAAATCTATTACCCTTTCCCCTTTCCTGCAGCCTTGCTTGGTTCCCAATGCTCTTCATATCCTGATGGATGGTCACCAGCCTCCTAAAGGTTCTGCCACTCTCCCTTCTGTGAAAATTGATTCCTTTATATTAAATCATCCATAAAATTGAGAGGAAGACATTACATCTTTCTTTTCACTAATTGCTAACTAAAAATTATTATTTCCTTCCATTGTGAATAAGGCAACAATGTATAGTAATATTAGCAGTTCTGATGACTTGGTCACCAAGGTAAAGCACATAAATTTTCAGATCACATTACAGTCGTTGAAAATAACTTGAATATCATTTATCCTATGATACTTTGGCATACTTTGAAATTATAGTAGTGTTACATATTCTACTCCACTTTGTTATTTAATGTATTAATGAGGCACACATATTTAATGGTTTTAAAATATTTTGATTACTATATGCCCATATAGTTGGTTTTGTAATCCTATTTCATTTTGTGCATTTAAAATACTATTCTGTCATAAAAATATTCTAAAATTAGATAATGGTAATAGTTGCACAACTTTGTGAAATACTAAAAACACTGAACTGTACAATTTAAAAGGGCGAATTTAATGTATGTTAATTATAGCTCAATAAAGCTGTTATAAAAATAGTTCTGGGGGTCTTCCAGCCAATACAGAGGCATAGGTAGATTCACTTTGCCCCTTGCACAACCAAAAGAAGGACAACAAAAAATTCAAAAACAAAAACCAAGAAGAACTGCCAGAAAATTGGACTGTATGGAAGTCTGACAACCAAGGAGTTAAAAAAGAAACATTCATCCAGACTGGTAGGTGGGGCCAAGATGGGCACCTGGGGTGAGAGGATTCCTGGCAAGGCGGCAGCTGGAGGACCAGGGCAGGCAAGGTAGCAGCTAGCTGAGCAGGCAGTACCACATTTGTGTGCGGATAAACCTGGAGGAACAGTGGGGAGTGAGACAGACTGGGCAACCCAGGGTTTCAGTGTGGGGAAATAAAGCCTCAAAACCTCTGACTGAAAGTACCAGTGGGGGTTGAGATGGCAGGAGAAACTCCCAGCCTCATAGGAGAGTTCATTGGAGAGACCCACAGGGTCCTAGAACAAATACAAACCCACCCACCTGGGAATCAGCACCAGAAGGACCCAATTTGCTTGTGGATAGCAGAGGAAGTGACTGAAAGATGGTGGAGAGCCATGCTAGTAGCAGTCTCTAGGGGCATATGGTGGTTGTTATTCTGTGCAGTATTTGGATAGGTAGCAAGAAGGATGACAACATTGCAGCCAGTGAAAATGGTGAGGACAGAGTCTTAGAAGTGGAAAAGAGTAAGTCATGTTCAGGGAAAGAGTCAGTTAAGTGACTTTTAGAATATTTCAGATATGATATACTAAGTTTTTCTTTTAAAGATTTTTAAAATTTATTTACTTTTAGAGAGAGGGGAAGGAAAGGAGAAAGAGAGGAAGAGAAGCATCAGTGTGGGAGAGATACACTGAGTGGTTGCCTCTCACACACCCCCTATGGGGGACCTGGCCTGCAACCCAGGCATATGCCCTGACTGGGAATCGAACTGGTGACCTTTATTTTTTGGTTCATAGGCTGGCACTCAATCCACTGAGACACGCCAGCCAGGGCACTAAGTCTTGAGGAAGAATGGCAGTGGTTGGGATAGTTGGGGAAAATGTGATCAAATCAGGGATTAGGGAACCAATTACATATAACAGGATAATGGAGGAGTCAAAAAATAACTGAAATGTTGGTCTAGGTTAATTGGTGAAAAAACTATTAATAACAAAATAGAGAAGTTAGGGAACAGGGCATGTTTTTTGGAGATAGTAAATAATTCTGTTTCTTGGTTAAAAATATCAAGCTTGTTTTTGCATCTAAACTAAGAATAAGCTACATGTTTTATAGAAATGAAATCATGCTTTATATTTAATATACTTTACAGCATAAAATGCGGTTTTAAGAAAATACTGTGTTGTCAAGAAAATGTAATTTTGCCATTTTTGGTACATGTGTGTTGTTTTTTTCCTTTTAGATTCCAGTATAGTCAATCGTGTTGTACTTGAAGACTTATTGGCATATGTATCTTCAAAACATTCCTATCTCAGATATCTTCCTCAGAGGCAACCTCAGAAAATGAGCAGTATAGAATTTGTAGAACTGGAGCAGCTTCAGCCTGATGTGTTAGTCCATGCAATACTAAGAGTCATTGATATCACTATACTGACAGGTAATCATTTTGGGGCCTCCTTAATTTTAGATTATAAAATAATTAAGATACAAGACCTTAGTTTGCAATTTGTTTATCATTATATCTTTATCATTAGACATTAAAATATGGTATTACATGTGATAGAGTAACTAAAATATTTCTTTTTCTTTTCCAGAGGCAAGATATAGTTATAGAGGAGAGAAGCAAAGGAAAATTATGTTAACGGTGGAACAGGCCAAAGGTCAACATTATGTACTTATATTATGGGGTCTCGGGGCAGCCTGGTATCCTCAACTTCAAAGGAAGAAAGGTAAATAAGGCAAGAAGCACTTAATCTGTTTATAGTTAGGTAAATGATTAATGCTTATGAGCCTAAGATGAAGAGACTTTTAAGAGATTTATATTAGATTTGAAATATAAGAGATCATGATGAAATATTCTTCTATTATAATAGAAGATTTCTTCCATTATAATTTTATACCTCCTGTAAGCAAATAAGTAATCTAAAAAGTCCTCTATAGTGGGTGCTCTCTTGAGCATGCCTACATCTTTCTTCCCCCTCAGGTGTGCATCTTTATTTTTATCTCTTAAACTCTAAGGAACCCCATGAGACTTGCAACCCAAGACAATATTCAGTGGCACCTCCTCCCTACCTAACCCCCTGAACCTGTCTCCAAGGCCCTCTTTTCTCTGACTTTTCGGTGAGCTAACAGCAGTCCCACCTTGGCTCATTTTTTTCCATAATGTGTCTGGAGGGCCAAAGCAGAGCACCACTTACTTAGGCTCTCTCCTGTTGCTTCTTCTGCCTTCAGCCCTTCCCTGTTTCACTGCCCCAGCTTTAATGAATGTACTCTTTAAAAAAGTCAATAAATAAAGTTAATGGTGGTAAAATAAAAGCTTCCATTTATCCCCAGGTGTGCTACTTTACCATTTTAGCAAAGATCTTATCTCCTTCAGATAATGTTTAAATTTAATTCTGGAGAAGCTTGTACAATTTTTATTCAGACAAAGTACTCTGATAAATAAAGTTTCCTCTGGTTATAAGGCAGATATTAGGGGAGTTGCATTAACTCTTTCAAGTTACAGTGTTACTGTTTAGTAAATTATTGTGTTCCAGGTTTTTATTCTAGTTATTTTAAACATGTAGACTATTAGCCATCCATAGAATGTTTATATTTAAAATATGACCCATGATTACATTTTTCATTTCAAGCATAATTTATGATATGTTGAATGAAGTGGAATTGATTTTTCAATAAAATAGTATATTTCCCTTTTGATATTATGACATCCTTTAATTTTAACAAAGATATTATAATTAGTGGCTCATGAGTTATTTTACCCTGCTAAATTCATTCAGAGATTAAGTGTGTGATCCATTCTTTTTTACCTGAAAGAGTTAATGTCTCTTCTTGAATTTCTACCTACAAAATAGTTACCTAAAGATAGAGTCTGTCACATTGTCTGTCTTAATCATTAATAATCTATTACTAGGATTTGAGATAAGTCCAATTTTTGACTTTTATGTTAGGATCAAATAGTGACAAATATTTGTTTGGTTGAGAAATCTGACAAATGTGTCAATGATAGACTAACCATCATTACTGACCACCATTTCCATAGTCAGAACCATGAGTCTAATGCATGCTGATCAAAATGTAGGTAAAAGGTATTCCAGTTGTAAATAGCAAAGCAGATTGCTCCATCCTTAATATAAATATTCTTTTAAAATGAATAGCTGTTTGGTTAGTAAAAGGAAAGTGATAGTTGTCTCGAGATAATTCTATGGTATTTAGTTTAATATTGAAAATTTATGAATCCTGGAATTAAGATGATGCTTTTCTTTGTTTATTCATTGGCATACTTTATTAATAACCATCATTTTTAAGTTTTACTATTCACCTCAATACTTTAAGATTATTTTTTTTAAATGGGAATACCAATTTCACATGGTCATCTAAGGAAGTGGTTTCTACTTTCAGAAATTGTTAGCATTCTATCTATTTATTATTTCTTGAAGCATTCTCTATTAACCTTCTTTTATATTGGGCATTGGTTTTACTTGTTCCCAAGGATTTAAAAAACCTCACATTTAGGTGATATAATCAGGAAGAATTATATTGAGTCATTATTGATTCAGCCGTTATTGAATACTGAAGATAGCAGAGTTGATGTTTTTGGGAAGAATAACAAGAAATTCCAAGTTCACACTTGGTGTATCTCATATGTAGCAAGCAGTGGTCACAATTTGTGTCTTAATGAGGGTGGACTAGAGACCTAAGTTACACTTCTTAAGAGTTATTGGGAACACATAAAATAAGCTATTCAGAACTAAATGTGGGACTTCTGGCCAAGATGGAGGCGTAGTTGGACACACTGTGCCTCCTCGTACAACCAAAAGAGGAAAAATAACAATTTAGAAAACAAAAACAGCCAGAATTGACAGAAAATCGAACTGAGTGGAGGTCTGACAACCAAAGAGTTGGAGAAGACATGTTCATCCAGACCAGTAAGCAGGGCAGAGCCAGGCAGAGAGAGCAGGTGAGATGAGGGTTTGTGGAGCAGTGGGGGCAATGCTGCAGCTGCCTGGAGAGGCCCATGGTGGGCATGCCTGACCAAAACGCAGCGGGAGAACTCAGCGTAACCTGCAGCTGGCCGACCCAGACCCAGCAGGGCCGAGACTGGCGGACTGGGCAGTCCCTCTTTCACACGCAGATAGACTGGGAGAAAAGGCTGGGGAGCGGAGCAGACCGTGCAACACACCATCACAGGGAAGTGAAGTCTCAAACCACTGATTGAAAACACCTGTGGGGGTTGGGGCGGCAGTGGGAGAAACTCCCAGCCTCACAGGAGCGTTCATTGGAGAGACCCACAGGGACTTGGAACTGCACAAGCCCATCCACCCACCCTGGAGCTGGCACGGAGGAGCCCAGCTTGCTTATGCATAGCAAGGGAAGTGTGGAGAGCTGAGCAAACACCATTGTTCTCTCAGGCCCCGCCCCCACAGACAATGTCACAATACAGTGATGTGGGTAGCCCCGCCCTGGTGAGCAATTAAGGCTCCGCCCCTTAAAGTAACAGGCGCCCAGAGAAAGGGAAGGATAGCCCAAGTGAAAGAAGAGATCAAAGCTCCAGAAAAAATACAACTAAGTGACAAAGAGATAGCCAACCTCTCAGATGCATAGTTCAAAACACTGGTAATCAGGATGATCACAGGATTGGAAGAAAAATGGTCGCAATTAGTTGAACAAATGAAGGATAATACAAAGGAAATGCGGGGAAATCTGCAGGGAACCAATAGGGATGAGAAGGAAACTGGGACTCAAATCAGCGGAGTGGACCAGCAGAAAGAAAAAAACATCCAACTAGAAAAGAATGAAGAAACAAGAATTCAAAAAACTGAGGAGAGGCTTAGGAACCTCCAGGACATCTTTAAATGTCCCAACATCCGTGTCATAGGGGTGCCAGAAGGAGAAGAGGGAGACCAAGGGACTGAAAACTTGTTTGAACAAATAATGAAGAACTTCCCCAATCTGGCAAAGGAAATAGACTTCCAGGAAGTCCAGGAAACTCAGAGACTTCCAAAGAAGTGGGACCCAAAGAGGAACACACCAAGGCACATCATAATGACATTACCCAAGATTAAAAATAAGGAGAGAATCTTGCAAGCAGCAAGAGAAAAGGAGACAGTTACAAAGGAATTCCCATAAGACTGTCAGCTGACTTCTCAAAAGAGACCTTTCAGGCAAGAAGGGGCTGGAAAGAAGTATACCCAGTCATGAAAGACAAGGACCTACATCCAAAATTACTCTATCCAGCAAAACTTTATTTTAGAATGGAAGGACAGATAAAGTGCTTCTCAGATAAGATCAAGTTCAAGGAGTTCATCATCACCCAGCCTTTATTATATTAAATGTTAAAGGGATTTATATAAGGCATGGAAGGATATCAACAGGGGAGAGGGAGGGGGAGAGAGGAGGAAAAAGTACAGAGAATAAGTAGCATAAACGGGAGGTAGAAAACAGACAGGGGGAGGCTAAGAATAGTATAGGAAATGTAGAAGCCAAAGAACTTCTGTGTATGACCCATGGACAAAAACTAAAGGACAGGGAATGGGGGTGTGTGTGGGGGAGGGGAATAAAGAGGGAAAATGGGACTACTGTAATAGCATAATCAATAAAATATATTAAAAAAAGAACTAAATACTATTCCAATGCAATGTCCTCCTGAAATAATTTGATAGAATCTAACATTTAAAAAATAACATTGTAATAAAGTACCTTCATGACATTACTAATTAAGCACAGAGTAAATGCAAATAATCCCAATATCTGTGGTTATACTTAATGCAAAGTCATGTATGTATGCATGGAGGTTTGGAATTCATTCATACCTTTTAAAAAAAACTTAAGTCATTTTTTATTTTTCAGTTACAGTTCACATACAATATTATTTTCAAGTGGGACCCCACTAATTAGACATTACATAAATTACTAAGTGATCATCCATAAATCTTGCACCTATCTGACACCATACTTAGTTATTAGAATATTCCCTATGCTGCACTTCACAACTCCATGACTGTTCTGTAACAACTAATTTGTACCTCTTAATCCCTTTACATTTTTCACCCATCCCCCCAACCCTCCTCCCAGCTGGCAACAAAGTGCTCTTTATGTATTTGAGTTTGTTTCTCTTCAGCTTGTTCATTTATTTTGTTTTTTAGATGCAATTGTGATAGATATGTGTGTATTGCCGTTTTATTGGTTTTTTTTTTAAAGATTTTTATTTTTTTATTTATTTTTAGAGAGAGGGGAAGGGAAGGAGACAGAGAGGGAGAGAAACAGCAATGTATGGTTGCCTCTCACATGGCCCCCACGGGGACCTGGCCCGCAACCCAGGCATGTGCCCTGACTGGGAATCGAACCGGGACCCTCTGGTTCCCAGCCCGCGCTCAATCCACTGAGCTACACCAGCCAGGGCCCGTTTTATTGGTTTTTTAAAAATTATTTTATTGTTGTTCAGCCCTGGCTGGTGTAGCTCAGTGGATTGAGCACGGGCTGGGAACCAAAGGGTCCCAGTTCGATTCCCGGTCAGGGCACATGCCTGGGTTGCAGGCCAGGTCCCCAGTGAGGGCCATGTGAGAGGCAACCATACATTGCTGTTTCTCCCTCTCTCTCTCCCTCCCTTCTCCTCTCTCTCAAAATAAATAAAAAATAAAATCTTTAAAAAAGAAAAAAAAAATTATTTTATTGTTGTTCAGTTACAGTTGTCTGGATTTACCCTCCCCCCGAGACCCCAGGCAAACCCACCTCCCTCCTTTGCTTCCACCCTCCCCCTTGGTTTTGTCCATGTGTCCTTTATAGCAGTTCCTGAACACCCTTGTCCCCATTATTCCTTTCCCCCTCCCCTCTGGTTACTGCCAGAATGTTCTAAACTTCAATGTCTCTGGTTCTATTTTGTTTCTCTGGTTGTATTTTGCTTGCTTACCTCACAAGCATCTTGGCTGTGACTGATCTGAATTCCCCGGTAGCTGATCTGGCCTCGGTGCCTTCGCTCCTGAGTCCTTATATAAAACCTTTTAACATTTCATATAGTAGAGGCTGCATGATGATGTACTCCTTGAACTTGACCTTATCTGAAAAGCACTTTATCTGCCCTTCCATTCTAAATGAAAGTTTTGCTGGATAGAATATTCTTGGTTGTAGGTCCTTGCTTTTCATGATTTGAAATATCTCTCTCCAGCCCCTTCTTGCTTGAAAGGTCTCCTTTGAGAAATCCGCTGACACTCTTATGGGAATTCCTTTGTAGCTAACTGTCTCCTTTCCTCTTGCTGCTTGTAAGATTTTCTTCTTATTCTTAATCTTGGGTGATGTAATTATGATGTGCCTTGGTGTGTTCCTCTTTGGGTCCTGCTTCTTTGGGGTTCTCTGAGCTTCTTGGATTTCCAGGAAGCCTATTTCCTTTGCCAGATTTGAGAAGTTCTCGTTCATTATCTGTTCAAAAATACGTTCAATTCCTTGGTGTTCCTCTTGTCCTCCGGGCAGCCCTGTGATCCAGATGTTGGGTCATTTACAAATGTCTCTGAGGTTCCTGAGTCCCTCCTCATTTTTTTGAATTCTTGTTTCTTCCTTCTGGTCCACCCCATTGGTTTGAGTCCCAGCTTCCTTTTTTTCCCTATTGGCTCCCTGTAGATCGTCCCTCATTATCTTTATCATATTCTTCATTTGTTCATTTATTTGCATCCGCCTTTCTTCCAGTTTTGTGAGCATTCTGATTACCAGTTTTTTAAACTGAGCATCTGATAGGTTGACTATGTTGTCATCTGTTAGTTGTAATTTGATCTGATCTTTATTTTGGCCATTTTCATTCTTTTTATCTCAGCACACCTGTCAGAGTCTTAGGTGTTCGCTGGTGCCCGGCAACCTGGGTCGCTTTTTTATGACATTTCCTCTGGGGGCAGGGCCTGGGAGGGAGCAATGGCATCTGCCGTTCACCGTCGGCTCTCTATCACCCTCCGCTCCCTAGTTCCCCACTGCCTTTTCCACCAGTCTCAGCCCTGCTGGTTCCCACTGGCCTCTCCGGTTACACCGCTGGCCTGCGGGGTTCACCCGTTGCTCAGGGTCGTGTTTTGTTTTAGGTGCTTGTGGCGTGAGTCCCTCCCAGCAAACTGCCTGTCACTCCGCTCCTCAGCTCGGTTCTTCTGCGCTTACCGGCATGGATGTACGTCCTCCCCAACTTCCTGGGTGTCAGACTTCGCTTCAGTTCATTTCTGTCTGTTCTGGTTGTTTATTTTTCGCTATTAAGTTTGTTGTTTAAACTCTCTGGTTGTGAGCGGTGTCACAGTGCGTCCACCTACGCTGCCATCTTAGCGGAAGTCCCCGTTTTATTGTTTTTATGTTTGATTTTTTTCCCTTTTTTAAAAAAGATTTTATTTATATAAATGACAGAGGAAGGGAGGGAGAAAGAGAGGGAGAGAAACATCAGTGTGTGGTTGCCTCTCACATGCCTCCTAATGGGGACCTGGCACAAAACCCAGGCATGTGATCTGACGGGAAATTAAACCGGTGACCCGTTGGTTTGCAGGTTGGCACTCAATCCACTGAGCCACACCAGCCAGGGCTTTTTTCCCCTTCTTCTTAAAGAATATCCTTTAACGTTTCATGTAATACTGATTTGGTGGTGATGAACTCCTTTAGGTTTTGTTTGTCTGGGAAGCTCATTATCTGTCCTTTGATTCTTAATGATAGCTTTGCTGGGTACAGTAATCTTGGTTGTGGGTCTTTGCTTTTCATCATTTTGAATATTTTTTGCCAGTCCCACCAGCCTGCAGAGTTTCTGTTGAGAAGTCAGCTGTCAACTCCCTTGCCTTTAAGATCTCTCTGTCTTTAACCTTTGGCATTTTAATTATGATGTGTTGGGTCTACTTGGGTAGCTCAATTGGTTAGAGCATCATCCCAGTACACCCAGGTTGTGGGTTTGATCCCTTATCAGGATGTTACCAGACAAGGACTGACTTGGAGTGGGCTGCCTCAGGCCAGCTTGTAGTGTGTGGGTTGTTGAGTTTGTATAGGAAAGAATACAATATGAATCCTGGTGAATTTAAGGGTAGATGTATTAAAGCTGGGGACAGTGAAACAAAGGAAGAACTTAGGGTAGACAAAGTAAGAGGAGTAACAGGACAGAGCATAGGCAGTGCTCTGCTTCGACTCCCTAGAAATGTTATAGAAAGGGAGTAAGCCGAGGCAGGTATCCTCTTAGCTCACTGGGAAGGGAAGTTCACAGAGACAGAAGTCAGCCAAGGTGGAGCTGCTTTTAGCTCACTGGAAAGTAATAGAAAAAGGGGGGCTGGGACATAGGATCAGGGGATAAGCCTGGGTTGAGCTGCTATTGCCCTCTGTTCCCATGGATGCAAGTTTCATGGGGACCCTTAAAGTTTAGGAGAAAGTAAAAAGAAAGGGGCATGGGTGAACTCAAGAGCAAACCTACCCTGAGTCTGTCCTGAGGGCTTTTTATCTTTCTTCTGTGGGTGAGAATTTTAGGGCAAGGGTTTCAGTAGAATATTCATCAGTTTTCAAGGTGCATTTTTAATATGCTGATAGGTCAAAATGTGTGCACCAGGGATGGGGATTGGGAATATTCTTTGGTCTGCTATACTGTTTTACTTTTATCTTGGGTCTGCCTGGCTTTTAATGGGCTTTTGTTATTAGTCCCCTGACTTCATTCATTCTTGGATTTAGCGGGCACAAATGGCATTAATTGGGTCTCTGTTCTCTGTTTCCCAGACCAGGGTGATTTAAGCTCAGTATTCTTTAGTGGGGGAGGAGAGGTATAAACCATTTTCTCTCACGTGTCCTTGGTTAGGGGAGATAAGGTCTTGTGATTCACTAGCTGGGTGTAATTTGCTCAAACTGGCCTTAATTTTCTTGTCTCAGTTTCCTCATTCCACCTGCTCTGGAATATTCCTCGCTTTTTACTGTCCCATCACAAGGGCACATACAAGAAGAAACCGATGAATGCAGAAATACATGGAACAACAAATGGATGGTTCTCTCTTTCTCCCTCTTTCTAAAAAAATCAATAAAGAAATTAAATTTAATTATGATACGTCTTGGTTTGGGCCTCTTTGGGTTCATCTTGTTTGGGACCCTGGACTTCCTGGACTTGTATGTTTATTTCCTTTATCAGGTTAGGCGAGTTTCCTGTCATTTTTTCAAATAGGTTTTCAATTTCTTGCTCTCTCTCTTCTCTAGAGCACCAATGATGCAAATGTTGGTATGCTTGAAGTTGTGGCTTCATCTACTCTACTGTGATTCCCTGTAAATTATTCTTCATTTCAGTTGGTATATCCTTTGTTTCTGACTAGTTCTTTTTTATGGTTTCCATGTCTTTTTTACCCTGTTGAAGCTGTAAGTTCAACTGCTCTTCCTTTAAAGTCATTGAGCATGCTTATAACCAGTGTTTTGAATTCTGCATCTAGTAGATTGCTTGTCTCCATTTTGTTCAGTTTTTTTCCTCTTATTTCTTTTTTTAAAATACATTTTATTGATTATGCTATTACAGTTGTCCCATTTTACCCCTTTATTCCCCTCTGCCCCGCAAATCCCCCCACATTCCCCCTGCTTTAGTTCTTGTCCATGGGTCACACACAGAAGTTCTTTGGTTTCTACATTTCCTATACTATTCTTAACCTCCCCCTGTCTGTTTTCTACCTACCATTTATGCTACTTATTCTCTGTACCTTTTCCCCCTCTCTCCCCCTCCCAATCCCCTGTTGATATCCCTCCATGTCTTATATAAATCCCTTTAACATTTCATATAATAAAGGCTGGGTGATGATGAACTCCTTGAACTTGACCTTATCTGAGAAGCACTTTGTGTGCCTTTCCATTCTAAATGAAAGTTTTGCTGGATAGAGTAATCTTGGATGTAGGTCCTTGCCTTTTATGACTTGGTATACTTCTTTCCAGCCCCTTCTTGCCTGAAAGGTCTCTTTTAAGAAATCAGCTGACGGTCTTATGGGAATTCCTTTGTAGGTAACTGTCTCCTTTTCTCTTGCTGCTTGTAAGATTCTCTCCTTATTTTTAATCTTGGGTAATGTCATTATGATGTGCCTTGGTGTGTTGCTCTTTGGGTCTAACTTCTTTGGAACTCTCTGAGCTTCCTGGACTTCCTGGAAGTCTATTTCCTTTGCCAGATTGGGGAAGTTTTCCATTATTTGTTCAAGGTTTTCAATTTGTTGCTCTTCCTCTTCTCCTTCTGGTACCCCTATAATTCTGATGTTAGAATGTTTAAAAATGTCCTGGAGGTTCCTATGCCTCTCCTCATTTTTTTGAATTCTTATTTCTTCATTCCTTTCTGCATGAATGTTTCTTTCTTCCTTCTGGTCCACACCATTGATTTCAGTCCCAGTTTCCTTCCCATCCCTATTGGTTCCCTGTACATTTCCCCTTATTTCATTTAGCATGGCCTTCATTTTTTCATCTAATTTGCAACCAAATTCAACCAATCCTGTGAGCATCCTGATTACTAGTGTTTTGAACTGTGCATCTGATAGGTTGGCTATTTCTTTGTGGCTTAGTTCTATTTTTTCTGGAATTTTGATCTGTTCTTTCATTTGGGCCATTTTTTTTTCTTAGTGCACCTGTTACTTTAAGGGGTGGAGCCTTAGTTGTTCACCAGAGTGGGGTAACCCACGTCGTTGTGTTGTGACTCTGTCTGTGTGGCAGGGGTCTGAGAGGGAACAATGGCGGTTGCTTCGCTCTGCCAGCTTTCAGTCACTTTCCCCACTACCCACAGGCAAATTGGTCCCTTCTGTGCTGAGTTCCAGTTGGGTGGGCTTGTGTACATTCTAGGACCCTGTGGGTCTTTCCAACGAACTCCCCTGTGAGGCTGGGAGTTCCTTGGAGCCCTAGGTTGCGAGGTCTGTTTCGCTCCCCAGATTTTTCTCCTGGTTTATATGCGTGTGAATGCAGAACCACCTGCTCCACTAGCCTTGGCCCCGCTGGGTCCCAGTGTGCCAGTTGCAGGTCTCTCTAGCCAGCTGCAGCATTGCCTTCCCTGCTCCACAAACTGCTGGCTTGCTGTGAGTCCTCTCCGCCTGGCTCTGCCCCACCTATCCGTCTGGATGAACTTTTCTTCTTTAACTCCTTGGTTGTGGGACTTCCATACAGTTTGATTTTCTGTCAGTTCTGGTTGTTTTTTGTTTTTAAATTGTTGTTGTCCCTTTTTTGGTTGTGCGAGGAGGCACAGTGTGTCTACCTACACCTCCATCTTGGCCGGAAGTCACAACAAAGCTATTTTTAAAATATTGATTGGTTTTAAGCAGCAACGTAGAATATAGATGCTTTAATTGTACCTAATGATGCAATATTTATACAGACATAATGACTTGTTATAAAATTCACTGGAAAAAAAACCCTGTCAAATGAAAGAAAATAAGGAAGCTGGTAAGGGCATGTGAATTAGATATTGACCTGAAGTAAGTGCAAAACTAAAAATAAAACTTTTATTATTGAGAACTTAGTGCTAAGACACCTTTCTTTGTTTTATTACAATTTTCAAGTTAAATTTATTAATATAGGATATAGTTATTAGGCAAGAAGTTCTGTGCTATTGTGGTTTTAAGAATTAGAATTATTACTGAGGGAATTAAAAATATGTACAACTGTATCTAAATGCTTTTTTGTTCTGGGAAAAGATAGCTATACAAGAAAACTAAGGTGTTGAAAATCAATTGGAGATATTGATTATGGCAGATCTGTATCTGTTTCTATGTCCTTATTATATCATATTTGCCTGTAGATATCAAAATGAAAATTTGCTACTCTGAAAAGCAGTTGGTTATAATAAATTGTGACTGTTTACGAAACCAAGAAATCTTTAGAAAAATATTTTATTAAAATCACCTCTAGCATCCTTACTGTTGTCTTAATGTATTCATATTTTGTCCCTTTATACCCAAATTCCTTAGTATGATGAAAGTTATGTTTGATTAAATTAGATCAGTCTGTTTAATCTGATTCTGAACCAAAATTATTTCCTTTTTGATAACTTTTTGTTTTTATTTGTTTGTTTAAGATTATATTTGGGAATTTAAATATCTTTTCGTTCAGCGCAATTGCATCCTAGAGAACCTAGAATTGCATACAACACCTTGGTCATCCTGTGAGTGCCTGTTTGATGATGATATAAGAGCAATTACATTTAAAGCAAAATTTCAAAAAAGTATGCCGTCTTTTGTGAAGATATCAGACTTAGCAACACACCTGGAGGATAAATGTTCAGGTAAAATTTTTATATGCATAAGATTTTGCTAGTTTTAAGATTTTATTTACTTATTTTTAGACAGAGGAGAAGGTAGGAGGAAAAGAGGGAAAGAAACATCGATGTGTGAGAGAAATATGTATCAGTTGCTTCTCCCAATGCCCCAATGAGGGACCAAACCCCAGCACGAAACCTAGGTATGTGCCTTGATTGGAGATTGAATCTGTGACCTTTTGTGTTGCAGTATGATACCCAGCCAGCTGAACCACAGTGGTTAGGGTGATATTGTGAGTATTTTTTAAGTATATTTTATTGATTATGATATTACAGTTGTTCCATTTTTTCTCCCTTTTATTCCCCTCTGCTCTGTACCCCACCTCCCACTAGCATTCCCTCTCCCCTTAGTTCATGTCCATGGGTCATACATATAAGTTCCTTGGCTTCTTCACTTCCTATACTATTCTTAACCTCCCCCTGCCTATTTTGTACCTACCTATTATGCTTCTTATTCCCTCTACCTTTCCCCCATTCTTACCCCCCTCCCTACTGATAACCCTCCATGTGATCTCCATTTTTGTGATTCTGTTCTTGTTCTAGTTGTTTGCTTAGTTTGCTTTTTTTTGGGGGGGGGGATCAGTTGTTGATAGTCATGAATTTCTTGTCATTTTACTCTTCTATTTTTGATCATTGTCTCTTTCTTAGATAAGCCCATTTTACATTTCATGTAATAAGGGCTTGGTGTTGATGAACTCCTTTAACTTGATCTTATCTGGGAAGCACTTTATCTGCCCAGATAAATGATAGCTTTGCTGGATAGAGTAATATTGGATGTAGGTCCTTGAGTTTAATGACTTTGAATACTTCTTTCCAGCTCCTTCTTGCCTGCAAGGTTTCTTTTGAGAAATCAGCTGATGGTCTTATGGGAACTCACTGTAGGTAACTGTCTCCTCTCTTCCTGCTTTTAAGATTCTCTCCTTATCTTTAATCTTGGGTAATGTCATTATGATGTGCCTTGGTGTGTCCTTCCTTGGGTCCAACTTCTTTGGGACTCTCTGAGCTTCCTGGAAGTCTATTTCCTTTGCCAGATTGGAGAAGTTCTCCTTCATTACATTTTCAAGTAAGTTTTCAATTCCTTGCTCTTCCTCTTCTTCTGGTACCCCTATGATTTGAATGTTGGGACATTTAAAGATGTCCTGGAGGTTCCTAAGCCTCTCCTCACTTTTTTGAATTCTTGTTTCTTCATTCTGTTCTGGTTGAATGTTCATTTCATCCTTCTGCTCCAAATGGTTGATTTGAGTCCCAATTTCCTTCCCATCACGATTAGTTCCCTGTATATTTCCCCTTATTTCTCTTAGTGTAGTCTTCATTTTCTTCATCTAATTTGTGACCAAATTCAGCCACTTCTGTGAGCATCCTGATTACCAGTGTTTTGAACTATGTATCTGATAGATTGGCTATGTCTTCATCATTTAATTCTGTATTTGGAGGTTTGATCTGTTCTTTCACTTGAGCCGTATTTTTTGGTCTCAGCATAGCTGTTACATTGTAAGGGGCAGAACCTTAGGTATTCACCAGGGTGGGGCAACCCTGGTCACTGTGTTGTGGTGCTGCATGGGGGGGAGGGTTCGGGGAGGGAACAATGCTGCTTGCTCATCTCTTGGACAGCTTTCAGTCACTTCCCCTGCTCCTGACAAGCAAATTGGACCCTTCTGGTTTTGATTCCCCAGTGGGTGGGTTTATTTACATTCTAGGACTCTGTAGGTCTCTCCAATGAACTCTCCTGTGAGGCTGGTAGTTTCCCCTGCTGCCTTAACCCCCACAGGATTTTAGTGCAAGAGGTTTTGAGGCTTTATTTCCCTGCTCTGGAACCCTGGGTTGCTCCATCCATCTCGTTCCCTAGTTGTTCCTCCTGATTTATCCTCACACAAATGTGGGACTGCCAGCTGCCCCCTTACCCACCTAGTCCTCCAGCCTTGGCCTTGCCACAGGTTCTCTCCCCCTCCCCTACTGGTCTGAATAAATGTTTCTTCTTTAACTCCTTGGTTGTTAGACTTCCATACAGTTCAATTTTCTGGCACTTCTGCTTATTTTTTGTTTTTAAATGTGTGGTTGTCCTTCTGTTTAGTGTGGAAGCAAAGTGTGTTTATGTATGCCTCCATCTTCAATATTGCTACTTTAAAAAAAAAGACTTTACTTATTTTTCCTTTTTTTTATTGTTGTTCAAGTACAATTGTCTCCATTCCTCTCCCCCACTCCCACCAACCCCAGCCATCGCCACCTCCCACCCTGGATCTTGTCCCCCTCTGACTTTGTCCATGTGTCCTTTAGACATGTTCCTTAACAACCCTTCCCCCTTTTTCCCATTAAGCCCTCCCACCTTCCTTCTGGTTACAGTTAGTTTGTTCTTCATTTCAGTCTCTGGTTATATTTTGCTTTCTTGTTTGGTTCGTTTGTTTGTTTGGTTAGGTTCTACTTATAGGTGAGATCATACAGTTTTTGTCTTTTGCTGCCTGGATTATCTCACTTAGCATAATGCTCTCCAGATCCATCCGTGCTGCTGTGAAGGGTAGGAGTTCCTTCTTTCTTTTGGCTGTGTAGTATTCCATTGTGTAAATATACCACGTTTTTTTTATCCACTCATCTACTGATGGGCACTTAGGTTGCTTCCAGCACTTGGCTATTTGTAAATTGTGCTGCTATGAACATTGGGGTGCATAGGTTCTTTTGAATTGGTGTTTCTGGATTCTTAGAGTTTAATCCCAGCAGTGGAATTCCTGGGTCGAAAGGCAGTTCCATTTTTAGTTTTCTGAGGAAATTCCACAATGTTTTCTACAGTGGCAGCACCAGTCTGCATTCCCACAAACAGTGTATTAGGGTTCTCTTTGCTCCACAACCTCTCTAAAACTCGTTGTTTGTTGATTTGTTTATGATGACCATCCTGACCAATGAGAAGTGGTATCTCATTGTGGTTTTAATTTACGTCTCTCTGATGGCTAGCGATACTGAGCATCTATCATATGTCTCTGGGTCCTCTGTATGTCCTCCTTGGAGAAGTGTTTCTTTAGGTCCTTTGCCCATTTCTTCATTGGGTTGTTTGTCTTCCTGGAGTAGAGTCGTGTGAATTCTTTATATGTTTTGGAGATCAAACACTTTTCTGAGGTATGTTTTGCAAATATATTTTCCTGTATTGTTGGTTCCCTATTCATTTTGCTGATGTTTATTTTAACCATGCAGAAGCTTTTTATTTTTATGAGGTCCCATTTGTTTATTCTTTCCTCCATAACTCTTGCTCTAGGGGACAAGTCAGTGAAAATATTGCTGCATGGAATATCTGAGATTCCCTCCACATGTTCTTCTATAGGACTTTTATGGTGTTGCGACTTATATTTAAGTCTTTTATCCATCTGGAATTTATTTTTGTATATGGTTTAAGTTGGTGGTCAGATTTCATTTTTTTTCATGTTACTGTGCAGATCTTCCAACACCATTTGTTGAAGAGGCTATTTTTACTTCATTTTATGCTTCTGCCCCCGTTGTCAAATATTAATTGACCATAGAGACTTGTGTTTATTTCTGGGCTCCCTATTCTGTTCCATTGATCTATGTGTGTTCTTATGCCAGTACCAGACTGTTTTGATTACTGTGGACTTGTAATATGGTTTGATGTCAAGTATTGTGATCTCTCCTGCTTTGTTTTTCTTTCTCAAAATTGCTGTGCCTCTTCGGGGTTGTTTATGGTTCCATATAAATTTTTGAAATATTTGTTCTATATCTGTGAAATATGTTACTGGTACTTTAATAAGGATTGCATTGAATCTATAAATTGCTTTGGGTAGTATGGCCATTTTGATGATGTTAATTCTTCCAATCCATGAACATGGTATTTGCTTCTATTTATTTGTGTCTTCCTTAATTTCTTCAGTGTTGTGTAGTTTTCTGAGTACAGGTCTTTCATCTCCTTGGTTTGGTTTATTCCTAGGTACTTTATCTACTTCTTTGTTGCTATGTCAAATGGGATTTTTTTCCTGATTTCTGTTTCTGATATTTCACTGTTGGTGTACAAAATGCCTTCAATTTCTGAATATTAACTTTCCCTCTGCTTTGCCAAATTCACTTATTAGGTTGAGTAGTTTTTTGCTGGAGTCCAGAGGATTTTCTTTGTACACTATCTTGTCATCTGCAAACAATGACAGTTTTGCTTCCTTCTTTCTAATTTGGATGCCTTTTATTTCTTTTTCTTGTCTGATTGCTGTGGCTAGGACTTCCAATACTATGTTGAATAGAAGTGGTGAAAGCAATAATACTAGTTTTAATACAAGTAAAGAAGGTACAATTTGTTGCGGAAGTATATGTAAAAGTGAATTATAGATCTTTGTAAATATCTGAACCAGATATGGGCATATTCTTAGCTTTTGCCTACAGTCTTTTGAGGTTCACTTTTAATTATTAGGGATCACTTAAAATTTGTTTGTGTGTAATTACTAGAAGCTCATCTTTTAATTCAATCTGCTTTCTAACACTAGGGATTAGTTTGAATTTTCAATGATTTGATATACTTGGAATGATACAGTATGTCCATTGTTTTGTTTGGCATCTTTAACTTAGGAAATTCTTTTGAGCTGTCCTTGCTGTTGTGCTTTTCAGTAATTTATTCCTTTTTCTTCTATGGATATATTAAGATTTTAATATCTGTTTATGTGTTGATAGATATTTGAGTTGTTTTCATCAATTCTTGGCTATTATAAATAAAGTTTCTATAAACATTCATGTATAAGATATTATATGGGCATAGTCTTTCCTTTCTTATGAGTAAATATCTAGGAGTTGAATAAATAGCTAGATTTTATATGGTGTATGTTTAACTTTTTAAGAAACTGCCATACTATTTTACAGAGTGGTTGTCACAAATCCTGGCCAGCGGAATTCGTATGCTATGGCAGGCATGTAAATAAATTCACACGGAGTATACTGGACTAGAAAATCCGGGACCACGCAACCCCTCTCTTTTCACTGAGAGAGGCCCCAAGTGTCACCCTGACAGGCTTTTATTGTCATTCTTGGGCGTATTACATCAGAATGGTCTTCATTAACTATGCATAGATTGTAGATTTACATTAGGTGGTAGACAGCCAGGAAGGCGCATCAAAAGGAGAGATGCAAATGGAAAGTCAACAGGTTTCGGGTGGAAAGGATTAGCAATATGGGTCTAAGGAAGCTAGGCATGCATTAGCATACGTTCTTTTGATCCAGGGAGAGAGAGGTTTTAGCATGAGCAAGTTTTAATTCTAAGAAATAGACTATCCTGATTCCCCACAGGAAATCCCGCTGTCACACATGTGGGGCCTGCTTGCTGTCCTATGTTCCACTGGAGCTTTCTCTCTTAGACGTGAAACGTTAGGGCTACATTTCCCACAGTGAGAGGCATGGATTTCCCTACAGTGGTTGTACCATCTGTAATGATATTTGTATTACCTGATATTGGTAATTTATGTCTTCTACCTATTTTTTTTTCTGGTTAATTTGGTTAGAGGTTTATTAATTTTATTGATCTTTTCAAACTGATTCCCCCCCCCCATTTTCCTGTTTTCTACTTCATCAATATCTAGTCTGATCACTATTATTTCCTTTCTGCTGCTTTCTTGGATTTTACTTTTTCTTATTTATTAAGGGCAAATTGAGGTCATTGATATGAGACTTTTCCTTTCTTTTCCAATGTAGGTGTTTAGTGCCATAAATTTCCCTCTGAGTATAGCTTCTGAGTTCTCTATCCAATGCTCTATGGATTATGAGACTTCCCACTGCAGCTGGTGGGAAATTTCATTTTTCCTGACTTTGTGCAAGCTTCAGGAAATTGTTCCCAATAATCCTTTCAGATGGTTCTTTCCTTGACCTCTGGTCACAAATACTCAGTTGAATTCTCCAGGGGTACCCTCTGTAGCTTTCTCTTTTTGCAGCTCTCATCTGTCTACTACCCTGCTCTAAGAACTCTAGCCACATTAGCCTTCCAGATAAAAATTCTTTCTCCTCTCAACTCAAGGAAGCCATCAGGTTCTGCTGGGTTCCTGTTACCTGCACCACAGTGAGGAATCTCTCATGTCTATAAGCTGAGGCAGTCACTGGGCTCAATCTCTTAAGGATCACTGTACTCTGTTGCCTGATATCCAAGGTCTTGAGAGTTTTTTCATACGCTGTGGTTTTTTAGTTGTTTCAAATGTCTGAACTGTTTTTATACACAATACTTCTGACACTGAATGAATGGATTTTATTTTCCTGTACCAAAAACCAGTTCTCCAAACCTCTGGAAACCAACTGGATGTCCCATAATTCAATTCTGATACTCCCTACCTGGAATTGGTGTCAGACCCCATAGGTTTAAGAACTCAGCCCCACAAGACTGTCCTTGCTTTGTATGCCAGTCGCAAGTATTAAGTGCCTGGGATACCCACAATTCTGTGTTGTATCCTGGACATATTCCGACTTGGCTGTTTACCAAACCTTGAATACCAGGTTCTTGAATCTCCATGTCATAGAAGTGAGCACTGAACTCAGTACAAGATCAAGCAGATAGAATTTATGTAAAGAGCTTGTGTGCAAGAGAGTTCACCAGAAAAGAGAAGTTGAGCTCCCCAAGAGGTTCCTGTGGGTGGCTTATATAGGGGCCTTGAGGTGGGTGTAGGGCTTGGGAATAACAATGGGGTCAGTTGTCCCATGATCATCATCAAGGGGCAGTTTATCCCTGGGTAGTCACAGGAGGTTATCCATGGTCAGTAGATCACTCAAAGGGCCTGAAAAATAATGCTTGTGTACACATTTTAGTTACTATTTAATTGACAAAAAAGATATTGCAGAATATGATGTTAAGAAAGGATGTTATCATTGTACCTTCTTTCCTTTAATGATGTGGTTAGGTTATGGAATTTTACTGAAAGCAAGGAGTCATAGTTAGGCCTCTGAGATGGAGTTCTTTCAGTCAAGATGCAGTCCAGATGTTACCCATATACTGACTACAAAGTTGGGTGTTCCTACAACTCACCCTCCTTTCAGGTTCAGTAATTTAATAGACCTGCTCATAGACTTCAGGAACACTTTTTATTTACACTTAGTAGTTTATTATAAAGGATACAACTCAGGAAAGACCGAATAGAAGAGATGCACAGGGCAAGTTATGGGTGAAGGGACATGGAGCTTCCTCTTCATGCACAGATGCACCTCTTCAGGTGCACCACTCTCCCAGCACCCCATGTACTCCCTGAACTCTGTTATTTAAGGTTTTTAATCAAGGATTCATTCTGTAGGCACAATTGATTAAATTGACCATTGGTGATTAACTGAAACTTTCAGAGGTTGTAGGGTAGAGCTGAAAGTGTTAACCCTCTAATCATGCCTTGGTCTTTCTGGTGACTAGTCTCCATCTTGAAGCTACCTATGGGCCCCCAGTCACCAGTCATCTCAATAGCATACAAAAGATACTCTTATCACGCTGGATATTCCAAGGGATTTTGGAGTCCAGGACTAAGGACAAAGACCAAATATTTGTGGGTTTTTTTTTTTTAAAGATTTTATTTATTTATTTTTAGAGAGAGGGGAAGGGAGGGAGACAGGGAGAGAAACAGCAATGTATGGTTGCCTCTCACATGGCCCTCACTGGGGACCTGGCCTGCAACCCAGGCATGTGCCCTGACTGTGAATCAAACAGGGACCCTTTGGTTCCCAGCCCGCGCTCAATCCACTGAGCTACACCAGCCAGGGCTTGTGGGTTTTTTTGTATCACAAGGTGGGAGCATGAATCTAGTTTCTTACACTACATTGGCCAAATACCAGATTAAAATTTTACAGGTTGTGTTAATTCACATATGTATGTATATATAATTTACAAGATATGATTATAGATATTAGTATCATAAAACTAAGCTAAAGAGAATACAAGTAGAAAACAAAAATAATAACATCGGTCAAAAAGAAACAACTTTTAATGGAATACATAGATTTATTCTCAGAGAAGAACTCCATATACTGACTTATACATTGAAATGTTTATTAATACTAAAAATTAATTTAAAATTAGTATTTATAGAAGATAACAAATAATAGAAAATTTGCAATTTTTATACCGTTAAACTTTTATACAGCTTTCAAAAATGGAAGTAAGTTGCATGTGGCCATAGAAGACTCTAGATTTATACAAACTGGTAAAATCTTGGGTAATGTTATAGTGTCACATAAGTTCCTAAAACAGTTTCATATTTGCATGCCCCTCCTGTCTCCCCACCTCCCAAGTCCCCACAAGCTTATGGAGCTGATCACTACAAGAAGGATCCCATAGGCAGTGGAGGAACTCCATTCAATTTGGTGTCATGGAGAAGTCAACTCTCTTATCTACTGCTTACATAAAACAGTTACCTCCTGGGACTGATGACCTAGAATTAGATTTTAAAATAAAAAACATCAACAAAATAGGTGGTCACAGCTCTGATGATTAATAGTACAAAGGATATAGAGTCTCACCAATTTGGGGGATGAGACTGGTAATTGGGAGTATTCTTGGAAACCCTGGAGCTATGCTCCCTATTGGGAAACCATGGAAAAACATTGCACTGTTACAGTCAGTCCCTGGTAGGTTGTGGTCAGAGAGGGCCTTTGAGCTATTTTCATTTTCTTTATTTTCAACTACGAGGGCTGACTTCATAGTTTCTATCATTGTTTACATCTATCATAGTTTCCATCAGAGCACATGGAAGTACAAGGAAGTTCTTCCTGGCCTATTTCATAGTTAAATAAAAGGAAGGAGAAAGGGAGATCAATATGGCAGAATTTTCTAAGAAGGTTTTCTCTTTTAACAAAGCTTAACAAAAGCCAGAGAGTGATAAATTGTTCCTGACTCCTTGTAAATAACTGAAGATACTCATTTAGCACCTCGTCCTGTCATCAGCAGAATATCAGTGCCCAGCAGGCTGTAATTCCCTTGAAAACAGAGTCCTCATTTGTTACGAGCTTTAAATTTATTAAAAAAGGTGTCTAAATTTACAAAATATTAGACAAGTTATTAACATTCTTCTAAGGTTACTGAATTCTTTCATTAAATAATTTCTTAATGATTCAACATGTGTGTGGAAAGGTGTGAAGAAGAGTCTATCTGCTATAGTTTATTAGATACATTGACCACTATACACTCCTGTAATTCATATAGAGATATATGACATAATTGGCAGACATGATGAAACAATATTTAGGCACTAAAAGACTAAAGCAAACTGAAGGACTTAGAAATAGGAAAATCACCATTAATGGGATTCTTGAAGAGATAACCAGAATAGGACACTAGAGTGATGAGTTCTTGACCTGGTATGTACTACCTGCTAGAAGGATAAAGAACAAATGCTTAAAAAAAGGGTTTAAAAAAGCTTTAAAAGGGCTTTAAACGGAATATGGAGAGGAAGAGAGGAAAATGCTCGGATAAACTCATAGATCTCACTAGTACACAATAAGGCAAAGATGAATTAGAAAAAAGAATGTCTGGCAGATAATAGATACTTAGTTTTTCTTTTTCTTTTTTTTTTAACAGGTGAGTGCATGAGCCAGTGAGTAAAGAATGAGCATGCTTGAGGTTCCTGGTGAGTCATATTTTTAGTAAATGAGAGCACTCAGTGCTCATGTGGCTATATCATCAACATCCAGAGCATGGGTGATGATGGGCAGGAAATTGAAAAAAGAAAGTTTAAACAGAGGTTAAGCTAGTGGTATATGATTTTTGGATAAAATTGAGAATAGAAGGATAACTTACCTCCTATTTGGCTTTTGATGATGATCAATTACAAAGACAGAAGGGGCCCTGCCTGGGTAGCTCAGTTGGTTAGAACATCATCCTATACACCAAGGTTGCGGATTTGATCCCAGGTCAGGGCACATACAAGAATCAACTAATGAATCCTCAACAAAATATTGGCAAAGCCCACCCAGCGATACATTAAAAATATCATACACCATGACCAAGTGAGATTCATCCCAGGGATGCAAGGATGGTACAATATTCGCAAATCAATAAACATAATACATCACATAAACAAAAGCAAAGACAAAAATCACATGATCATATCAATACATGCAGAAAAAGCATTTGATAAGGTACAGAACCCATTTACGATGAAAACACTCAGCAAACTGGGAGTAGAGGGACCATTCTTCAACATAATAAAGGCCATATATGAGAGACTTACAGCCAACATCATACTCAATGGTAAAAAACTAAAAACTTTCCCACTAAGATTAGGAATAAGACAAGGTTATCCACTTTAACCACTTCTATTGAACATAGTATTGGAAGTCCTAGCCACAGCAATCAGACAAGAAAAGGAAATAAAAGGCATCCAAATTGGAAAAGAGGAAACAGAACTGTCACTGTTTGCAGATGACATGATAGTGTACATAGAA
>PVJI01016550.1:0-37539 GCA_004026765.1 Micronycteris hirsuta | reverse complement strand
CCTATGCAAATATGCCCTAAAGCCTCTAATAAAAACCCCGGCCATCCAACCCACGAGGTTCCTCTCCGGAAAATGGTGGCGATGGAGAGGGCCCGTGGCCCCGGTTTCATCTCCTAATGTGTCTTTGTGTGTGAATCATTGATGCTTCAGGCTCCAGTCCACCCCACGGTGGATTCCGCGGGCGGAATCCGCCACAGCTCCTCACATGGCCCTCGCTGGGGACCTGGCCTGCAACCCAGGCATGTGCCCTGACTGGGAATCGAACCGGGACTATTTGGTTCCCAGCCCACACTCAATCCACTGAGCTACACCAGCCAGGGCCATCCCCATCTGTTTTGGTCCTACCAATTATGCTTCTTAATCCCTGCACCATTTTTCCCTTTCTCCCCCTTCCACCTTCCAGGTGATAACCTTCCAAATGATCTCCATACCTATGATTCTGATCCTGTTCTGGCTGTTTGCTTAGTTTGTTTGTTTTGTTGTCGTTGTTGTTGTTGTTGTTTTTAGATTCAGTTGTTGATAGTTGTTAGTTTTTTGTCATTTATCGTTCGTAGGTTTGATCTTCTTTTAAGTCCCTTTAACATTTTAGGTAATGATGGCTTGGTGATGATGAATTAATTCCTTTAGCTTTACCTTGTTTGGGAAACACTTTATCTGCCCTTCAGTTCTAAATGATAGCTTTGCTGAATAGAGTATTCTTGGTTGTAGGTCCTTGCTTTTCATCATTTTGAATACTTGTTGCCAGTTCCTTCTTGCCTGCAAAGTTTCTTTTGAGAAATCAGCTGATAGCCTTATGGGAACTCCTTTGTAGGTAACTGTCTGCTTTCCTCTTGCTGCTTTTATTTTTATTTTTAAAAATATTTATTTATTTATTTTTAGAGAGAGGGGAAGGGAGAGAGAAAGAGATTGAGAGAAACATCAATGTGTGGTTGCCTTTTGTGTGCCCCCAACTTGGGACCTGACCTGCAACCCAAGCATGTGCCCTGACAAGGAATCAAACCAGCAACCCTTTAGTTTGTAGGCCCACACTCAATCCACTGAGCCATGCCAGCCAGGGCTCTCTTGCTGCTTTTAAGATTCTCTCTTTATCTTTAACTTTTGGCATTTTAATTATGATGTGTCTTGCTGTGGCCCTCTTTGGGTCTTACTTGTTTGGGATTCTCTGTGCTTCCTGAAATTGTTTGTTTCCTTTGCCAAATTGGGGAAGTTTTCTTTCATTATTTTTTCAAATGAATTTTTATTTTTATTTATTTATTTATTTTGACCGCTACATTTCAGTTTATTTTGCACATAATGAAAACAACCAATTGACTAAGCAGTTTCTGCACTGTTAGTGTTCTTAATCAAGAAGTAAACAAAAGTCAGAAGATCAACATTTCAATTCCTCCAAAACATATTTTGCAAGTACAACAGAAACTCCTAACACATGCAATACAGGCTGGTTTTGAAACACAAAGAGCATAAGCAAGAAGGGTGAGTAATGAACATCCACACGGGTCAGACCAGGAAGAGCCAAGCTCCAGGACGCTGGACTGGACCGGGCCAGTCATTCAAGTTGCCCCCATATACACCTGCCCTGTGAAGTTCACTGCCTCTTGTCAGTTGGAAATCCGAGCAACTTTCCTCCATTTCCAGACTCATCACTCTCTCTTATTTCAAGGTGGCTAATCCATACACAGAAATCCAGGCGGCCCATACACTTGCCCAGCTGTTGCACGCAGCAATTCCACAAGTCAGGCTCCCAGTTCAAATTCTATACAGGAAGTTTCCGTTGTCGTCAAAGAACTCTCCGCCCCGCTGCACTACTTTGCTGCTGAAGTTCTGGCCACCCCGTTCTCCCCGCCTTCCACTCCTCCAGCGTGTCGGCACTTGGCAATCCGGCACGGCCGGCTGCTCTGGCGCCCTCACAGGCCGAGGTGGGATACTGCCGCCGCTCTCTCTGATGACCTCGGGCTGCAGCCACAGGCGCAAAGCTCTCCTTCTCCGGACTCTGGATCCCGTTTTTCCTTCCCTTCTGTCTCCTCGATGGGTCTGTACTGTGAGTATTCGGTTCTATCACCTTCAAAGCTGTGCTGTGACCCTGGCCTTGGGATGAGGCTTCACCTCCTGACACAAGGAGGCCTGTAGAAAGCCGTGTCCAGGTATCCCCAGGGCCTGGAAGCGGGCGGAGCGAGTGGGCAAGCCCAGCTTTCCTAAGGGCTTTTTGATCTTGCTTCAGTTTCTGCTCCACCGTGGGAACAAACTTGCTCTTTAAAACCCTTCTGATCACATCGGTGCTAACATCAAAGCCTTCGCCAACCTGGGGACTGACCAGGACTCTGCAAATTCCTTACGTAAGTACCTACAGGGAAACAAAGCAGTTTTTCAAACTGTCAAGTCTTCTGTCAGAACAGCTGATGGATCACATTAGTGATAAACACAGGAGGAGAGGAGCTGCACGTGCAGGCTGAGTTCCAGTCCCGTGTGCCGACAGCGACGCCCAACCGCGGCCAGGTCCCTGCATGTCACCACAACGGACTGCCGTACACTGCACAGCAGCCCCAGTTACTCCCGCTGACCAAATGCAGACTTCTTCCCTTGAAAGAACATACAATCCAGTGGCCAAGACACATACGTTAACATACAACAGCACTGTGATAAGTTTCATAGCACGAGACGCTGTGAGAGCACCCACGACGGACACCCAAGAGCAGGCCGCACGGCACTGCGGCGCGGCCAGGAACGGCTTCCCAAGTCGCTTCCCTCTCAGAGTCCTGCGCGGGGCACCTGGCGCCTCCATTTGCCTCCGAATTTTCTGGAACCGGATGGCTTTTTTCTGTCGTTTCAGGGCGCTGGAGAACCAAAGGCAGAAGCCATGCGTGGAAGCAAGCTGGGTGGCTGAAGAGTCTCGGGCTAAATCACGGAGGGGCAGCCCTCCTCTTTGTTCACTGCCCCAGAAATCTAACACACCTAGAACTTGGGCAAGCCAAGCTCTCTCAACGGGTGATGAAATACGTCACTGGTGAAAGGACTCGTGGTCCCACAGGAGCTGAATACCTGCCCCTGCGTCTCGGATCAGAATAAGAAAGAAGGGCCGCTGCAAATGCAAGGGCAGGACGCCCGGCGCCAGGGAGACGCAGCCTGGATCCCCCGGGCAGGAGGCCCTCCTTCAGGCTGAGGGCCCGGAAAGGAGCTGGCACCTCTCCACCTCCTGCAGCTC
This sequence comes from Micronycteris hirsuta, assembly GCA_004026765.1. Lineage (NCBI taxonomy): Eukaryota > Metazoa > Chordata > Mammalia > Chiroptera > Phyllostomidae > Micronycteris > Micronycteris hirsuta. The sequence continues at coordinate 34,340 of PVJI01016550.1, read as the reverse complement.
CCGCTCCTCGGTTCCCAGTCGGAATCGGGATCGGCTTGCGGCTGATAGAACCTGGGCCTGCCACCCCTTGGGTCGCCAAGCCACAGCCAGCGAAGACAGCGTGGACACCACTGGGGAGCAAGAGGCCCAGAGTACCTGCCATGTTGACAGAACTGCCTGCAGCCCGAAATCAAATAAATTTTTAATTTCTTGCTCTTCCTCTTCTCCTTCTGGCACCCCTGTGATTCAGGTGTTGGTATGCTCAAAGTTGTCCCAGAGGTTCCTAAGCCTCTTCTAGTTTTTTTTTTTTTTTTTCCTCTTTGTCTTCATTCTGTTCTGGTTGAATGTTCATTTCTTTCTTTTATTCCAAATCATTGATTTGAATCCCAACTTCCTTCCCATCACTGTTGGTTCCCTGTATATTTTTCTTTATTTCACTTTGTGTTACCTTCATTTCTTCCTTTAGTTTGTGGTGGTACTTAATGATTTCTCTGAGCATCCTGATCACCAGTGTTTTGAACTCTGCATCTAATAGGTTGGCTATCTCCATTTTGTTCAGCTCTTTCTCTGGGCTGTTATTCTGTTCTTTCATTTGGCCCATATTCCTTTGTCTCCTCAATTTGGCAGCCTCCCTGTGTTTGTTTCTGTGTATTCAGTAGAGCTGCATTTACTCCCTGTCTTAGTAGCATGGCCTGTTTAGAAAAAGGCACCTGTAAATTGTGTGGGGTAGAGCATTAGGTAACTGCCAGAGCAGGGCAGCCCACTTCACCGCTCCGTGCCTCTGTGTGGGGGAGGGCTCTGAGAGGGGCAGTGCTGCTGCCTGGCTTGTGGAGGTTTGCCTTGTATTTACCCTGTTTCCAGACATGTCACTCGCTTCCTGTGTGCAGTTGGTGCCTTTCCAACTGCTGCCCTGGGGTTTTTGTATGTTCTAAGACCTTTCAGGCCCTTTAGCAGCAAAAATCCTAGTTTCTTCTGCCACCCAACCCCCACTGTGTTTACAGCCAGAGGTGTTGGGGGTTTATCTTCTCAGTGCTAGAACCCTGGGCTGCTCCCACCTCTCCGTCCTGTCTCTGAGACTCCACCCCTCTTACCTGTCTGGACGAGTGTGGCTTCTTTAAGTCCTTGGTTGTCAGACTTCCATATAGCTTGATTTTCTGACAATTTTGGGTGTTATTTGTTTTTGAGATCTGGCTGTAATTTTTTCTATGGTTGTGGGAAGAGGCAAAGTGTGTCTACTACATCTTCGTCTTGACCAGACATCAGTAAAATGACTTTGCACCCTCTGGTAGTCCAGTGCCTCAGCTTCACCACAGTGAAGTTGCCCTTGCCTAGCATGCCCTCCATGGCATAGAACCTCACCTGGACCGACCAGCTCTGCAAGTGCCTTGGGCCGTCTGCCATGACCATGCTGGGTCCCACTGCTAGACTCCATGGACTGCAGCTCAGGCAGGTGGCGTGGTTGAGCTCCAGTGACTGCCACTGGGCTAGCTCCTCCACTCTGTCCCTCCAGACCCACAGGCCCATCCAGGCATGCCCATTGGTTGATTCTTGTATGTGCCCTGACTGGGTATTGAACCTACAACCTTAGCATATTAGGACAATCCTCTAACCAACTGAGCTATCTGGCCAGGGAGTTTTATTTAAAAAAAAAAAAAACAACAACCTTTTTATTCTAGAAAATTTAATAACAAGGGAGGGTGAAAACAGGGGAGGGAGATGGGGAAGGCTGGGATGGTGGGGAGGGGTGGGGGGAAAGGCAGAAAACTGTACTTGAACAACAATAAAAATCAAAAGTAAGAAAAGAGAAAATTTTACAAGAGTAGAAAAAATAGCACATGAAATTCCCATATGTCTACTGTATTAGATAGCTATTGCTGCTATAACAAGCTACTATAAATTTAGTGGCTTAAAACAATACAAATTTATTCTCTTACAGTTCTGTAGATCAGAAGCCTAATCTCAGGGTGTTGGTAGGGCTGTATTTCTTCTGAAGGTTGCAGAAAAGAATCTGTTCCTAGCCTTCCCCATCTTCTGGTGGCTGTCTTCATTCCTTGACTGGTGACTCCTTCTTCCAAATTAGCAACATATATCATTTTTCTTTGACTCTGCTTCCCTCTGCTTCCATTGTGATAAGATCTCCTTTTTAAAAAAACTATTTATTTTTTTTAGAGAGAGCGGGAGGGAGAAAGAGAGGGAGAGAAATACCAGTGTGCAATGGGGTTGCCTCTCGCATGTCCCCCAGCTGGGGACCTGGCCCACAAGCCAGGCATTTGATTCCCTGACCGGGAATCAAACTGACAACTTTTTGGTTTGTAGGATGCTCAACACACTGAGCCACACCAGTCAGGGTGCATCTCTCTCTCTCTCTCTCTCTCTCTCTCTCTTTTTTTTTTTTTACTTTGGCTCTCTTGCCTCCCTTTTATAAGAACTTTTGTGATTATATGGTGCCCACCTACGCAAATCCAGGATAATCTTCCCATGTCAAGATCCTTAACTTAATCACACCTGCAAAATCCTTTTTTGCTATGTACATTAATATAGTCACAGGTTCTAGAGATTAGGATACGGCCATCTTTGCAGGTGGTGAGGCATTCGTTTGTCTTCCATCCATACCAGTGACTCATAGTCGCTCTTGTTCCATGTACATTCTAACTGGTTTCAACCTATTACTTTGAAGCAAATCCCAGATAGCCTATCATTTCATCCATCTGAACATGTATCTCTAAAAGGTGAGAAAGAGCTCATTTTAAAAACATGACCACATACCATTATCACACCTAAAAAATCAACATGTCAATGTCATTGTTCAGTATCCATTTTTCCCTGGTTCTCACGTAATAATTTTTACAGTTGAATCAGGATCACTTGATCAATACAACACATATGCTTGATGTATCCCTTAAGTCTCTTTAACTTATTAGCTTCTCTGGTGGGCACTGATATACCCCACACTGCTTCCCCTTCTATGAAGGACTTACTTTCTCAGCTTCTGGCAACAGGCAACATTCAGCCATCAGTTCCCTCAGGGATGGTCTCAGTTGCAGAGAGCCTCCTCCCTCAGTGCCACACCTCTTCTGGAAGGCCCATCTCTGACAACTTTTGTCAACAAAAAGTGATAAAGGCCTGGCCGTCTCATCCAAACGTTATCTCAGAGTCAGCTTCCTGAGAAATCCATCCTGTGACAGTTCTTACCAGGAAGGTTTCAATAAAGGAGCAGTTATAATATGAAATTTTGGAACCGAATCACTTCTTACTTGTGATAAGGACATATCACAAGTTGTTAAAACTTTCTTCAGTGGAGAGTTGTTTGATATACAGTAGAAGGGAATTTATTATCTGGTGAGATATATGAGGCATTTGAAGAATATAAGCTAACAGTATGGGGGGTAACTATAGTAGCTCTAAGGACAATGATATTAGTTACCACTAAGAACTAAAAAAAAATATTGAAAAGCTGGGGGTATTAATCACCAGTTGGAAACTAGGTGTGAATCCAGGTCTCCTTGATAGCTTACAAGGAGGCTTTCATCTCCTACAATGGGATGGAAGATAAAGTCAGGGACCAGGACCAAGACTTAATCCAAGACTTAATCATTAGAGTAGCCAACCTCCAAAGAGAGTTAATTGAAAAAACAAAACAAAACAGGAACCTGACACATAGAGTAAGGACATCTAGCTTTATGACCTACAAAATCTTGAATCAGTAGATTCCCTCGAACTCCACAAGCCCAGGAAACCCATATCTGGTAGTTTACGCAACATCCTATCATGTTATTAGCCTGTAATGGAGTAAAAGCTAGCACAATGGTGAAGGCCAAACTGTAGACTCTCAAAATGCACATCTGCCCTGGCCAAGAGAATAAATATTATATCCTGAGGGAGATGGTGGGAATTAGGGCTATTCTTAAAGATTTTAGATTTCAAGGGTGGTAATTCTCATCACATCTCCATTTAATTTACCAGTCTTGCCCCTGAATACTCCAGACGGATTTGGGAGAATGATAGTAGACTGCCAAATTCAACGAACTACAACACCAATAGTACCAACTGTAGCATTGTCCCAGACGGGCTGTCTTTGCTAGAGTAAATTAACAGGGACCTAGATACATGGTATATGGCTTTCGATTTTGTGAATGCTTTCTTTCCTATCTACATCAGAAAAGAGAATAAAAAGTTTGCACTTGGTATGGACAACAGTAAAACTTACAGTTTTGCCCTAGGGCTGTGTTAATGCTCCTGTCCTTTGTCATACTGTAGTCCAAAGATGTGTACACTATCTTAACATCCTGAAAAATATCATTTGATTAATTGATAAGTGACATAATGTATGATAAATGACTGGCTATTATGCTGGAAGCCTTTATAAGACACGTGTACTTCAGGGGTGGGAAATAGACCCTATGAAGACTCAGGAACCTTCCACAAGAGAATTTTTTAAAATATATTTTATTGATTATGCTATTACAGTTGTCCCATTTTCCCCCCTTTCTTCCCCTCCACCCCAACCCCCTCATTCCCCGCCCTTTAGTTTTTGTCCATAGGTCGTACACATAAGTTCTTTGGCTTCTACATTTCCTATACTATTCTTAACCTCCCCCGTCTGTTTTCTAACTACCATTTATGCTACTTATTCTCTGCACCTTTTCCCCCTCTCTCCCCCTACCACTCCCCTGTTGATATCCTTCCATGTCTTATATAAATCCCTTTAACATTTCATATAATAAAGGCTGGGTGTTGATAAACTCCTTGAACTTGACCTTATCTGAGAAGCACTTTATCTGCCCTTCCATTCTAAATGATAGCTTTGCTGGATAGAGTATTCTTGGATATAGGTCCTTGCCTTTCATGACTTGGGATACTTCTCTCCAGTCCCTTCTTGCCTGCAAAGTCTCTTTTGAGAAATCAGCTGACAGTCTTATGGGAATTCCTTTGTAGGTAACTGTCTCCTTTTCTCTTGCTGCTTCTAAGATTCTCTCCTTATTTTTGATCTTGGGTAATGTCATTATGATGTGTCTTGGTGTGTTCCTCTTTGGATCCAACTTTTTTGGGACTCTCTGAGCTTCCTGGACTTCCTGAAAATCTATTTCCTTCACCAGCCTGGGGAAGTTCTCCTTCATGATTTGTTCAAATAAGTTTTTCATCCCTTGGTCTTCCTCTTCTCCTTCTGGCACCCCTATGACTTGGATGTTGGGACGTTTAAAGATGTCCTGGAGGTTCCTAAGCCTCTCCTCAGTTTTTTGAATTCTTGTTTCTTCATTCTTTTCTGGTTGGATGTTTTTTTCTTTCTGCTGGTCCACTCTGTTGATTTGAGTCCCAGTTTCCTTCTCATCCCTTCTCATTTGTTCAAGTAATTGTGACAATTTTTCTTCGAATTCTGTGAGCATCCTGATTATCAGTGCTTTGAACTGTGCATCTGATAGGTTGGCTATCTCTTCGTCACTTAGTTGTATTTTTTTCTGGAGCTTTGATGTGTTCTTTCATTTGAGCCTTTTTTTTTTTTCTCGGTGCGCCTGTTACTTTAAGGGGCAGAGTCTTAGGCGTTCACCAGGGCCGGGTAACCCACATCGCAGTGTTGTGACACTGTCTGTGGGGGCGGGGCCTGAGAGAACCATGGTGCTTGCTCTGTTCTCCGTACTTCCCCAGCTACCCACAAGCAAGTTGGGTCCTTCTTTGCTGGCTCTTGGGTGAGTGGACGGACCTGCACAGTTCCAAGTCCCTGTGGGTCTCCCCAATGAACTCTCCTGTGAGGCCGGGAGTTCCTCCCACTGCCACCTCCACCCCCACAGGTGTATTCAATTGGTGGTTTGAGGCTTTATTTCCCTCTGTTGGTGGGCCGTACGGTCTATTCCGCTCCCCAGCTTTTCCTCCCGGTTTATCTGCGGGAAAATGAGGGACCACCCAGTCCACCAGTCTCAGCCCCAGTTTCGCTGAGTGTGCCTGCCGCATTTTGGCCAGGCGTGCCCGCCACTGGCCTCTCCGGGCAGCTGGAGCATTGCTGGTACCACTCCACAAACTGCGTCTTGCCGAGTGCTCTCCACCCGGCTCCACCCCGCTTACCGGTCTGGATGAACGTGTCTTCTTTAACTCCTTGGTTGTCGGACTTCCACTCAGTTCAATTTTCTGTCAGATCTGGCTGTTTTTGTTTTTTAAATTGTTGTTTTTCCTCTTTCGGTTGTGCGAGGAGGCACAGTGTGTCTACCTATGCTTCCATCTTGGCTGGAAGTCACAAGAGAATTTTTTAAAGGGTCAAGTGATCAGATTCATGTTGAGACATTGCATCTTACTCCTCTTACCATGCAGACGGAAGAGCAAATACTGGAAGACCTCTCAGGTTCTGAAGACAACTGAAGTTCACACTGGGTAATACTCCTCTGACTCATATACCAGATTTCCAAAAACGGAAGTGGTTCAGATTATGGTGCAGGTGGCCTTATTGCTTGGTGTGGCAGTGATTTCCACACATGTGTAAACACGCAGTCCTGAGAATTTACACGTTTTGAGCACAGCTCCGTGTGATTCCCATGTGAGCAAGTGTGGATCATGTCTGTGGGATGGGAACTCTCTAATAGGAATTTGGCAAAGATGTATCTTAAAAAGTTCTGGCTTGCTGACCCCTGCATATTACTTTAACCTGGTCCTGTCTGCCACTGGACCTGAATTTACATCCTAATGCCCTGCTAATGAGTAATCTTACCCCTGTTCTGCTTAATCCCATGAATAATCAATCCAATGTAAATGTGTGCTAATGCCCCTGATAAAAACCCCAGCTGGGCAATCGACAGGGCTTTTTCCTGAGATGGGAGGAATCAGCCACGGGGCCCCGGTCTCTCTTTCCCCGCATGTCTTGGTATGAGATTCATACACGCATCGGGTCACGGTCACCCACGGGTATCGGCAGGTCCGATTTACCCCGTGACAGCTTGGACCAAAAATCAGCAGACTCTGTACTCTTAGACATATCAGTGGTGTAAAAGACATACTGTGGAGTTTATGGCAAGACCCAATAGGAGAATCACAAACAGCACCAGCATTCTGAATCAAAGTCGTTCCACCTATAGCAGGGAGTTTTATGCCTTTTAGAAAACAATTTCTGGCATGATACCTGGCACTGGTAGAGGTGAAGAGTCTGACTATGAAGCACCAAATGACCATGTACTGTAGCTACAACTGCTCTTCACGAATTGGTTTCCATTAGAGCCACCAAATACAGCAGCACTTTCACAAGATGGAGTGATGCATCCTGTATTGAGCACAAGAGAGGACAGGAGCAGAAGGAAGTTGTGTAGGCAGGATGTTTGGAATCCTATGTCATCCAATGCTGTTGCACCAGTACCTCTTCCTTAGCTCACACCTACAGACTTACGACTAACTGAGGAAGAAGAAAAAAACATGCCAGGCTTGAGTCATGATGGATTGGTTCAGTGTGTGTGTATGTGTGCAGGCCAAAAATGAACAGCAGCTGCACCAAAGCCTTGAAAGGCAGTGGTTAGGGAAAACTCCCTTATGGACAGAGATTTGAGTGGTACCCTTTGACAAAGATGCTCTCTTTGACCAAACTTTAGTCAGGTTCCTTTGAGCCTGAATAGGCCTCATCTTTAGGCATGTCTTAGAGCCCAGTTTTAGCAAGAACTCTGCTAATTCAGTTTATCCCAAATCTTTAACTCTTGATGTCTGATTAAATTACTCATCTCTTATCATCTCCCAGGTGATATCTAGTCACCCTGGCCCACCTTCAGCAGAATGCTGTTAGGCCTATTTAGCCAGAATCCCCTGATATTTCTTAGTTATTTCGATCCACTGGTCCCACCCTGCTGTTTGTCTAGAAATTCCCATTTTTCTTGTTGAATTTGGGATTAAATCCAGTTCTTTTTTGTCTTTTTTATTGAATTTATTGGTTAATACAGTTACATAGGTTAATACAGCAACATTGGTTAATACAGTTACATAGGCTTCAAGTGTACAGTTCTATAATGCATCGTTTGTAGATATCTACCACCCAAAGTTTAAACCCAGTTCTACACGGAGGATTTTTTTCCTCCATTGGGTGGTTGCTCAGTAAAATCTGTTTTTACTGCTTTAATTGCTGTTCAGTTCTTGTTTTTCTCTGACAAATTGGTTGTTCACTTTATGTAGGATGAGAAATGGAATGAAGTTAGAATATACAGACCCTTGTGCATTATTGAATGCCTTGGTTATTCATTAAGGTTGTGAAAGTAGGATGATTTAGGACAAAGAAGTCTGGGTGGAGGTGCAGGATGAACATATGGGGTAGGGCACAAAGTACAAAGGTCGTTTTATTGTGTTAATGCTGACAAGAGCAGCTACCTCAGAAGAGGCACTAAACCAAAGAGAGAAAATTACCCTACCAGTTGGCATCAACCAATCTTTGCCATTGACTGCCCAGTTCTGGCACAAAGGACACACGAGCAAAGTGGCCATGGTGGCAGGAATGGAGGCTATGTTTAAACCCAACAGCATGGGCTACCACTTTTAAGGATGAATGTCCACCATTGAAAGTTGAATCTACCAGCAGAAGAGACCAACATGGAGTCATTGATAACTGGCCCCTTTGTGGCAGGTTGACTAGGTTGGAAAAGTCAACTATTAATTCTAGCAGGAATAGACACATATATTGGTATGGGTTTGCCTTTTTTGCAGTGACTCAGCCTAACACGCCATATATTAATTACCACATAGACTAGGGACCCACTTTATATCAGAAGATGTGTAGGAGAGGGCCCATGATGATGTTTTGCACCACCCAGAAGCTGCTGACCTGACAGAACACTGGAGTGGCCTGTTAAAAGCAGAGTGAGGGAGCATTTGAGACCCAGGTTCCCAGCATGTTATCAATTTGGCTCAAATAAACTCTTACAAAAATTCGCTACAGGTTTGGGTGGTCCTTATGTGGATCACCTCCATGTCTTGTCACTGCAATCTCCTCTGCTGGGAAACTCTCCCATGTATGCCTCATTTCTTTTAGTTGGTCCAGTCATTCCTTACCGTCTGGTTGAAGAAACCTTCTCTGACTACGAAACCTGCTGTAGGTCTCTTCTTTTGTCCATCACATCACTGTGTCCTAAGCTCTTGTTTGTGTTATAGTTAAATGGCTTTTTTGCTCTTTAAGATAACTTCCTTTAGAGTGAGTCTGGTTTCTTTTCATTGTTGATACTTCTAATCTTAACACAGTGCCTGACACAGCATAAATATTTTAGGAAAAAGTTACTGATCATCTAAACTATACCTAACTTTTATTATATCTTTAAAATGTACTAATAACTGTACAATATTACTTGTATCACTGAATTTCTTTCTTCAGTGAGAAATATCCCATATATATAAAACTGTATTACAGATTTTTACATGTGTAATGTTTCCTAAAAATGAAATTTTATAAGCAAATTTGGGTTAAAATATTTTGAGGAATACTTTTTTTTTTTTTTTTAAAGATTTTAGAGAGAGGGGAAAGGAAAGAGAAAGAGAGGGAGAGAAACATCAATGTCTGGTTGCCTCTCACACACCCCTTACTGGGAACCTGGCCCACAACCCAGGCATGTGCCCTGCCTGGGAATTGAACCAGCAACCGTTTGTTTCACAGGCCTGTGCTCTATTCACTAAGCCACACCAGCCAGGGCTTAGGAATATTTCTTATACAGACTACTTATATGAAGTCTGTCCGGAAAAAGTCCAGCCATTGTTAATACAATGAGAATGGTTTATGTGACATTGATGTAACCTGGCAGACAAGGAGACTGGACTGGAATGCACATGTGTGAACAATGACAACTTCACTATACTAGTCAGTGGGGGCAGTAGACACCATTAGTGAGCATGTGTACTGTGTGCCCTTTGCATTCAAAATGACTGAGCGAGCCCTGGCTGGTGTAGCTCAGTGGTTTGAGCGCAGGCTGTGAACCAAAGGGTCGCTGGTTTGATTCCCAGTCAGGGCACATGCCTGGGCGCTCGAGAAGCAACCACACACTGACGTTTCTCTCCCTTTCTCCCTCCTTTCCCCTCTCCCTAAAAATAAATAAAATCTTAAAAAAAAAAAAAAAGGTAGAGCTGAAATGTATGGGCTAGTATTTATTACCTAGTGGGGACACTTTTATTAAAATGATGGTACTGCCTTAAAAACATATTAATTGAAGGAAACAAGTCACAAAAGACAGCATATTATATAATTCCACTTTTATGAAATGTCCACTATAGGCAAATATAGAGACACAAAGTTTGATTAGTGGTTGTTTAGGACTCAGGTGGTGTGGGCATGGGGAGGGGTGTTGGAAGTAACAGCTAAAGGGCCTGGGGATTTCTTTTTGAGGTGACAAATATATTTCAAAACTAATTGTGATGATTGCACAACTCTGAGTTTATGAAAAAACATTTAATTGTGCATTTTATTTTTTTTAAAGGAGATGAGTTTTTGTGAGTTTTTAAACACATTTTTTTTATCGTTGCTCAAGTATAGTTGTCTCTATTTTCCCTCCACCACTCACCAACCCCATCCCAGCAAGTTTTTTTTTTTAAAGATTTTATTTATTTATTTTTAGAGAGGGGAAGGCAGGGAGAAAGAGAGGGAGAGAAACATCAATGTATGGTTGCCTCTCACACGCCCCTTCCTGGAGACCTGGCCTACAACTCGGGCGTGTGCCCTGACTGGGAATCAAACCACCAACCCTCTGGTTTGCAGACTGGTGCTCAATCCACTGGGCCACACCAGCCAGGGCTAATTGTGCATTTTAAATGGATAAATTATATGGTATGTGAATTATATGTCAATAAAGCTGTGCCAAAAAAAAACTTAAAAAAAAACAATGATACTAATATTTTACATATAATAGACTCGCCTGGGCAGGGTCGCTTGGTTGGTTGGTTGGGCGTTCCATACGCCAAATGGTTGCAGGTTTGATCCCTGGTCAGGGTGCCTAAGGAAGGCAACCAAGAGATGTTTCTATCTCACATAGATGTTTCTCACATCGATGTTTTTTCCTCTCTTTCTGTCTCCCCTGTCCTCGCTCTCTCAAATGAATAAAAACAGATTCTTTTGTGAGGACTAAAAAAACAAAGTATTTTTCATAAATAACAGACTGAAAAGCCCAGCCCTTTGACCCATAGGCCTCACCACACTGCACACACATTTACTGTTCCCGGTGATAACTGTTCCCAGTATTGCTGTTGAGATGTGATGGCTTACCCTCATTTGAGCACCTGCCCATCTGGTCAGATGATGTTGGTCATTGCCAGCTATCCCCACCAGCTGTATTATCATCTTCTCTTTGTCATATTAAGACATTCTTCCTTTAATCACTTCTCAACGTTTTGGCTAAGATCAAGTGTAGTATCTGTTCTTATCAGTTTAAAACACTCTTACTTGACTCTAAGAATGGGACTATTTTAAAGAGTCATGACCATTTACAATGAACCAATAAGACAACCATTATCAAAAGTTAGTTTTTGGTGCCCTGGCTGGTGTGGCTCAGTGGCCTGAGTGCCAGCCTGAGGACTGAAAGGTTGCCGGTTTGATTCCTTGTCAGGGCACATGCCTGGGTTGTGGGCCAGCTCCCCAGTTACGGGCACGAGAGAGGCAACAATCAGTTGCCTCACCCTGTACTTGACATGTGTGACTGGTTACATGTGCAGAAGTCATGACAGTTTTTGTGTGTGTGATTTGACATGTCAAGTCGAAATTTAATAAGCTCCTACTGTATACAAGTCTGAAGCATGGCAAAGATGAACCAACTAGAAAATGGTCACAAATTCTGAATTATCTGTTAAGGCATAGTACGTGACCACGATCCCTTTTCTATCATTCCAAAATCCCAAAAGCTCTGAAAACCTGAAATTCTTTTGATAACTCATTTGGCAGCACACACACACACACAAAATTCTGATCTGAACTCATTAGATATTGTCTTTTCTAATGTGAATATTCATACATTTTGCTGCATATATATTAATATTTGGTTATAGAGTTCTGCCCCACTGTTTACTAGGGTATTATGTAATACATAAGAAATTTCAGATGTTTAATCAGTTCTTATCTGCACTTCATTCGTGAACATACACACATGCATTTAATTGCAGTAAAATAGCTGTTTCTGTTTTAAAAAGCACCATGGAAGATAATGTAACAATCCTATGAAAATTATAGTTCTCATTCTCATTCTTTTTATTCATTGTTTAAAATAAAAGAACACTATAAAATAAAAGTAACAACATACTTAAAAAAGTTTATATCATATCTTTCTTCCATTGGCTGTCATTCTTTTAAAAAATAACAAGGCATAATTGTAGCAAAACATGTTTGTTCCATGAAATAGAATGGAATGTATAAATTAAAACCATGTATATGGAACCCAAATTTAATAGGACTAATTTAACCTAATAACCACCAATTAGAAGTCACTGAATGTCACAATGTTTGAGGCACTATTTAGTACCACGCTCTAACCAACTGAGCCAACCAGCCACCCTCTTGAGGCACTATTTTAAAAAAAAGACAAAAAATGTATCCAGAGAGATAACAACAAAGAACACTACTTTTTAAAATCTTAAAGAATTTTCTTTTTATTTATTCTGTATCATGATTACTTGTAGTAAGTGAACTAGATAGTTAATGATTGATAGAGATTGTCACAGCTCATCACTTGTGTCTACTTTCACTGGTTATTAAGATTATGAAAATACCAAGTCATGCAGCAGTACATTCAGGTTTAGAATAGTTTGTTAGTTATTTTAAGATCATGTGAAGATTGGTTGCTCAGTAAAGTTTAGTGAAAACATTTGGATTTAGAAAGAAGCAGAGATAAGTATTTATCAGCTGTAGAATTTCCAAGAGTTAGCTTCTGGTTGGGCATGTATTCTATATTAAAATATAAAAGATCTAAATTTAAAGCCTTTATAGTCTTTTGTTTTGTTTTGTTTTTTTTCTTTCTTAAAGATAACATGTTTCCTTTGCATTTCCAACTAAATCTCTCCAGGCAGTTACTTGAGAACAAATAGGTTAGCTTATGAAATGGGCCTTTAGTCTTTCAAATCCTTCTCTCTGTCAGACCTAAGGAAATTATTCAAATCTAGTACACTTTTTGAAGTCAATGGAAGCGTTGTAATTAATTGAACCAAGGGCAATATAAAACTTGATGAAAACACTCTTAACATGATTTTTTTAATCCACAGGTTCACTTTATTTTATGATGTAAAGTTGGATAAATAGATTGTTAAGGTTATCTTAGTAATAAAGATGGCTTTGGTTGCTACACACAAAAAAATCATGGAGTTCTTTGTGGCTTTTGGAAATCTAGAGTAAACTCTCAAGTTTCTAGGCTCAAGAAATCTTGTTTGCTACTATTATGTATATAAAAACCACATTTAAAAGGACTCTCTCTGATTACATAATCATTTTGGCATAAGCTTATTGCCATTTAATAAATCATCATATCACCATATGTACTAAAAGTGTTAATGCAACTCAAAATGATCAATAAAATATACTTTAAAAAATGAGCAATTTCTGTCAGGGACAAGTTTATCATATGATTGGATAGTTTTTCATTTCTCTTTTAAAAGTGATATCTATTTAAAATATTTAGTAATTAGCTACATCATTCAGTAGTTTAAAAAATTTAAATGGATTTAAATTTAAAATAAATAGATTTTAAATTAAATAATTTCCATTATATCTGATTCATGTATATCTGACTTCTAAGACACTTAGTCAAAATGTTTTGCCTGGAACAAATAGTTTACTATTTTGGCATTATTACCCATATTCTCTATAATGATATGTAAGAAAATAGGTCAGCTATTATATATATATATATATGCATATATATCTGGATAAAGATATCTGGCTAAGGTTATACACCTGTTTGGCAATCCTGTATAAGAACTCAGATCTTTGTGTCATTGTTCATCTTAAACTTGTTTTACCATATATAGCTCCTGTATAACATCAGAATGATTTAGCCCAATTTTAGTATTTTGTGGATTCAGTTAAAAATCACATTTCCCCTTTTCTTCACCACACACACAAACACATACACACCCGATGACACAGCATGGTAATGGAAGAACCCCGACGGAGGCGGAAGGAGAACCAGAGTTCTAGGCTTGCTTCTGCTCCTGGGTGGCCTTGGTAATTACCAACTTTTGGAGGCCCCGCCTTCTCATTTGTTTTTTCTGATTCCTTAATTCTACTCTGAATCTTGGAACACAGCACGCCATTTAGCCCAATTAGTCTTAATTAGCATCACAAAGGGTATCCACTAAAAGTTAAGTCACATTTTATATTTTAGCTGTTTAACTTTATAAGTAGGCACAGGTGACTGCACTTTAAACTGTTGTTACATACCCAGTTTTTGAGTTTATGCCATTTTGGGCTGATGGAAAATTGTAATATAAGATGTAAAATTTTAACAATAAAAATCGATTACTTCACATTTTGGGGGACAGGTATTTTCTTATCTGGTCAATTGTAGTTTGAACTTACTCAAGTGAAATTAATCTAAGGATATCAAGAAAATATTGACAGTATAAACATACAAAAACTTTATTGTTCTCTCTATAAGTGCAATTAAATATATATACATGAACCTTACATGTACAAGTATTTAAAAATATAATTAAATATCTACTTTTAAGATGCACAGAATCTAGATTCAAACATGATTTTCATTCAATTAAGTCTCTGGGATTTCCCTTTCTGTCATTTCCACTTTGGAGGAGCAATGTTCCAGGTTAAGAGGGCAGAGAGTACACATCAAACCAAGAGCTTCCTCAGGTCCATGCGGACACGCACTTTTTCTGCTCTCTCTACAGATATGGGAATGCAGGGAAAGGACATGAGGAATCCAAATTTTTATCCATTGTAAATATAATAGTATGCCCATGAGCAGCTGGTGCCAATCTAGCATTTGTATGCTGCTTTCTCTGTTTATAAAGCTTTTTCACATGGTTCAATTGATTCTCAAAATAATCCTATAAATGGGGTTATTAGCCTCATTTTACAGATGAGAAAATGGATACTTAGAGAGGTTTGCTTAGTGACTTATTTGTGTACAAATGCTGGTACAGCAAAGGCAAGCTTAGAACTCAGGGTTTTTTTTATTTCTCCTTAAATATTCTTCCTACCATACCACTTTGGTTTTCAAACAAAATGAAGCTACTACAGTTTAATGGTAAAAACCTCATGATTCCAAAAAGGCAGCTTCATGGTGCCCCTTTGTGATAGGAATGGTTTACAGAACAGAGTAGAAAAGTATGTTATAAAATATTTGACATTATCATCAAACTGTCTCTTCCAGGAGGGGAATTTAACCAGTAAGTTAAAGACTCAGAAACTCAAAAGTTATTTTGTAGCCTTAACTCATTATTTTATCTTTACCTCGACTGATGGGATGTAAAATACAATTTGAATGCTAAATGTATCAAACATCTAGCCTTGTCCAGAAAAATCTTTGCTACAGTTTTCTTGTATTAGAAATGGGGAAATTTAGAAATTTACTTGGACAAAAAGCTATTACTAAAAATGTTTTATATTTACTTATATTGATAATTTTGACAATAGTTCAAGGTAAATTGCATTTAGTTCGAAGTAAATTTCATTTACTTCTGTGAGAATGTCAGTATATAAATAAATTTGTTTTTCTTGTCTAAATAAGGACAGTATAATATAACATCAAAACATTTGCTGATAAGGGGTCCTTTGTTTTTATTTTTACAAATATTTGCAATAAAATATTTTGCTTGGATCCTTAGATAGCTTCATAAAACATTAAATTTTCAGGAGCAATAAATCAGAGAACAAAAATGGGTATAAAACTTAGTTTCTTATGTTCAGGCAAAATTAAGGGAAGACAAATATTTCAGAGAATAGTTAAAAACCTGGTACCTTAAACAAAGAACTGCTATTTTAGTCTTAGTTGATACCTCTGAGATTGTTTAATTTGTAAGTGAATGGTGCTCTTTAAAATCCACTTTACTATTCAATATAATAAATTAACTCAAGAGAATGTAAATCTTGATAAAATCTTTTCAATCAGACTATATTTGTACAAAAAACCCATTTCAATCTGTCAAGAAAATGAGTAATATTGACATATTTGGACATTAAATTCAGCTATATGCCAGCAAAGTGAGAAGGAGGTAATTTGGTAGTTTCAAGAAAAAGTTGTCTTCTTTGCCTGATATTTTTAGCAAAATACTCAATCTTGTAGTATAACAAATAAGCATCGTGCTCTGAATCAAATACCTCATGAAATAGTGTTAACATGGATTTAGCACTTTTTAATAAATGTTCTCATTGCATCATTTTCCTGGTAATGTTGGTCTTTATCCTGAAATGACATCCAATCTGTTCTTGTTAATTCTTTGGCATGTTTGAAGTCAGCAGAAGCACTCCTTCCGGGGCTTCACTGCTTCTTCAGAAGAATGCACAGTATTTGGAACAAAACCACTTTTAACCCCTTCCCAGCCATCCTGAATACAAATCTCTCCCCTTTTGATAAGTTCATATATGTCTCTTGTTAAGATAGTGAAGGATTCCTCAACATTTGTAGCATCTTTTGCTGAGGTTTCTATATACTTCATACCACAGTCTGCTGACAGTTTTTCAGCTTCTTCTCTTGTAACTTGACGTTGTGAAGCTAAATCACATTTGTGTCCCACTAGCAGAAATACAATCCGAAATGGCTGTACATACATTTTTGCTTCTTCTAGCCAATCTTTCACATGTTCAAAAGATCGTCGGTTAGTTATGTCAAATACTAAAAATCCACCAACTGAGTTGCGGTAATAAGACCGAGTTATTGATCTGAAAAATAAATAGAAAAAATGGTTGTAAAAGAACAAGTTGTTCTTATTCCCACTTTTCAAACAATGTACCACCATAATAAAATTTGAATATACCTTAATATGATTTAACTAGAATTTATAAATCAAGTACAAAGTATCTTAAGTGAACAAAAGTATTCTGTGAGACTAATATGCAAGCCAGTTTCAACCACTGAACAAGAAATTATTTTTAGATAGACAAGCACTTACATGGTATGTCTTCTCACACTATCTTAGAATTATTTGTTTTTATTTTTAAATATCTGAAAGAATAATTATTACATCATTATAGTTAAAAATAGGCACACAGAAAGATCTGGTGAAGGGCAGAGGTTGCCAGCAAACTTGTTATCATGTTAATCACAGTTAGAGTCCTATCCTATACTTATTCAAGGAAAAGGAAATTGTCTGGACATGGGAGGAGGTATGCTAGTGAGTTTTGCCTCTCCAGATGTAGTCTCCACTCCCTGGGCCTCAGGAAGCTGACCCTTTACAGAAAGCTTTCCCAGACTCCCTGCCGTCTGGCTTGCGGTGGGGTCCAGACAATGAGAGGTGCCAGCTGCAGCCTAGAAGAAAGAGAAGACGGGCACTGACGACCCCATGCCCTCATCCCCCCAGCAGGCTGTGACTTGGCAGTGGTTATGTTCCTCTGCTTCTGGCCAAGGTTCCTGCTGGGTAGTCCCACTCCCATAGCTCTGGCTTTCACCAGGTTCTGCTGACTTCATCCTCTTCTCCTGCCCCGCCTGGCTTCCCACTGTGGCTAGCCCTGAATGCTTCACCATTCTTTGTTGGTGCCCTTGATCTTTCCCACATTTCTGTAAACGGTTACTTCATTAAACTCTTTTCAGTTAACCTTCACTGGTGCCATTTGTTTCCTGATTGAATCATGAGGTAAGGTGACAAGGCCATATACTGTTTCATATTTCTTGCCTTTATAATATGTTATTTTTTCTACCTATAATGTCTTCTCTCCATTTTTACCTAGCAAACTTCTATTTCTTCTTCAAGTGTCAGATCAAAAAATCATATATATGAGAAGCCTTCCCTGCCATTGACCTCTCCACCTCCACCTCTCTTGGGTACTCCTCATATTCCATTAGACCTTAGGCACACTGCCATTATGATTATATCAATTTTCATAATGTTCTGATTGGCTCCTTGAGGGTCAAATATTTTTCACCTATGTACTTAACAATTACATAGCCTGGCAAATGATAGATGTCATTTAATATTTGTTATACTGGATTAATTAATTTTATTGGAGGGAAAGTGCTAAAAGTTGTATGAGTCAGGGACAGCATGTATCTCAGTTTCCAAGTTGCCAATGGTTCTGAGCTTTGAGATCATCCGTAAGCAAACTTGTCTGTTACTTGCCTGACTCATCAAAGGTCTTTGTGGAGGACCAATGGATTATCAGGTTCTCTCAACTTCTGCATACTTTCATCATCCTTTGCTGAAATTACAGCTCAGTTCTGTTACCTGATACCACAAGTACCTTCGGAGTGTGAAGGAAGTATTTCACCTCCCCTTTCTTGCCGTTTCTTCTGCTTTCCTGTTTCTCCTCAGAATTTCCACCAAAAATTCTCAAGTGATTATACTTAAATATTTTTTCTCAAGGACCTACTGTATTATATAGCCATTGACAATAAAAATTCATCTCCCACTATCTTTAGCAGGCTACAGATAATGGAGTTCATTTAAGTTGTTGCTTTAAACATTTTTTTGAGGGGTAATTAATCTGTTATTGCTCTGCTACTCATCTTTGTATGTGTGAATTTAGGCAGATGTACAGTGCCTTAAGACAAAATTAAAGCTATGTTATTAGGCCGAACGCTGTCATTTACTCAGCACCACATCTTCATTCATTTTATTTCCCTTCCTAGTTAATTTACCATTTGTAAGATTTTTAAAAACATGCTTTTGTGGTTAAAAACTCAATGTTGAAATGCTTGTATATTAGGCAGAGACATGTCTTACACTCCAGGAAATACCATGTTTTCTAATATCTGGTATTTAATTTTGAAAACATTTGGCAAATAATTCTATAAAATAAAATTACAGCAAAGTACAGTATATGCAATTATGCTATACAACAGCCCTAATTAATGATTAGTTAGAATAATGATTAGTCTCAATATGACATCTGCCGCTTTCTATGTAATTGCTGATCTCCAGTTTCTGGGTGAAGGTGTGGATATTAGGTTTAAAATTCTGATATGGTTAGGTTTCAGATTAAGACTTTATTTGTCCTAGGGGGTAGGTTTTCCCTAAAAACAATTGGGTACCCCTGCTGTCAATCATTTAGGGCAGTGATTTTCAACCTTTTTCATCTCATGGCACACACAAACTAATTACTAAAATTCTGCGGCACACCAAAAAATATAGTTTTTTGCCGATCTGACAAAAAAATAGTTCTAATTTTGATTCATTCACACTGGACAGCTATTGTTGTGTTGGCTGTTGTCATTTTTTAATTTGACGATCTAAGGGACAAGAAGTCAGTGCCCCTAACTAAATAGTCAGGTATTGAATGTTTCAAATTTTTTTGCAGCATCCCAGTTGAAAATCACTGATTTTGGGGAAGAGACAGCCCTTCAGACTGAAAACTGAAACTTGAAAGGCAGCTCTTACAGAGAGGGCAAGGGAGCATCTATTTTTCTTTGGATCTCCTCTCTTGAGTCAGGACACTTAGGTCTCTAGAAGTTCTTAAAGGTATTATAAAGAGATAGGGAACAGGGGGTGGGGGGAGGATGCAGACAACTGTAATTGAACAATAATGAATTTAAAAAAAAGATGGAAAACAGAGAGAGAGAGAGATAGGGAACATATCCTAAAAGAACTAGATAGATAGGCCTCCCTGTAAAGAATTCAAGAGTTAATGATGAGCAACAGTTCTTCATAAGCAATGACATTTTATTGCATGTTACTTTATATTCATTTCCTCTGGGATTTGAAAGGCTCACTGAATGAATGGATGATTTAAAGAAAAGGAAAAAATTAGAGAAGAAGAAAGGAGAAATAAAATAATGGAGTATAATCTGGTCTTAGGTGTGTTGTTAGAGAATTAAGAATTATGAGACTACACTCTGGCACGACTGGTAAAACCAATGTGATGGTGGTATGACAGGGAAGGTGAACTGTGGAGGACAGGGATCAGGGTTATGGAAGACCCGGTTTGATCACATAAACAAACAAAAAACCCTACTAGTTCTTTTTTAAACTGAACAACAATAAAATAATTTAAGAAAAATAAATAAAAATAAAGCTACTTTAAAGGTAAAATATCCATATATATTTTTATTAATTTTAGAGGGAGAGGAAGGGAGAAAGAAAAAACATCAGTGTGAGAGAGAAACATGGATTGGTTGCTTCTCATACCAATACCTGGTGCCCCGGCCAGGGATCAAACCCACAGCCTAGGTATGTACCCTGACTGGAAATCAAACCCCCAACTTTTGGTGTAAGGGATGACACGCCAACCCACTGAGCCACACTGGCCAGGGCTCTACTGATTCTTTTATGCCTAGAAAGCTACAGTATTAGCAACTCCTATTCCATTTTCAAAGAACAGTCTTCTCTCAGAATTGTTTTCTCCTCCTCCTCCTTGCCTTAACTGAAAGCGGCTGGTCACTGAGAACACAGCTTTCCCTGCAGCATGCTCATGTTGTTCATTCTTTCGGCTCAGGAGAAGGTGGCTTCTGCCTCCCCAATGCCACTTCCAGATATTTATTCTCTTCCAACCCTGTTGTAAAAAAAAAAAATCCCCTGCTCTTTTAAGGCTTATGCTCCATCTGGCTCTATCATCTGCTGTTATCTGCCAACTGCTTGGTCATTCTCCATGTACTGAAGACTAACACTTTGCCTGGTTTCTCTTTCTATCTCAATTCTTGTCATTCTGCTCACTGATTCCAAAATCCATTTAACTTTCTGATGTAATCTCTCAGTTTCTTGACTTCATCTCTAATGAACTTTCCCCTCCATTCTGCCTTTCTCATTCACTTCCTTTTCATCATCAAAAATGTTCACCGCCCCAAAACTGAA
This sequence comes from Micronycteris hirsuta, assembly GCA_004026765.1. Lineage (NCBI taxonomy): Eukaryota > Metazoa > Chordata > Mammalia > Chiroptera > Phyllostomidae > Micronycteris > Micronycteris hirsuta. The sequence continues at coordinate 13,490 of PVJI01016550.1, read as the reverse complement.
AATTTAATCTTTTTGATCAAAATCTCACAGCACACCAGCATATTTTTACTTTGATAATTATTTAATTTTATTAGGACTTGTAATCCACTGACCAACTCCATGACTTTCTATCCATCAGTATCCTGCTGTCTTTACCTCCTCCCATATCAGTTCTATGAAACATGACTACAGTTTTTCTCTTAGAAACATCTCAATTTGCAAGCCCCTCTCCTTCTGTCATCTTCATTTGGGAAAACTATATCTGGATCAGTCCAGCATGCAGCTGAATGTTTCTGAGGAAAAATATTCAACCAGATAAGCTGGTGTCCCTATGAATTAATAATAACCAATCCCAAATGGATACTCACCACTGTCAAGGAATACTACTGGTATTAGGAGAAAATCTTCTCCCTATTTCTTCACATTTAGGCTTCTACCATAAGAAAAAACCATTTCCATCCAACCTTCTTTTCCCCACAAGAAAAGTGAGGGAACATTTTACTTCTTTTACTAGATTCCTCCATAGAAGGAAACATGGCTGCTCTGTGTGATTAGAGTCTATTTCTCAGGCTGGTGGGCAGAATCACTGTGTTCAAGGATAGTACCCTTGTATAGCATCATTTTCCTCTCTTTCCCACTTTCTGAATCCTTATATTGCTTTGCTAATTGTGAGAGGCAGGCAGGCAGCTGCCATGTCTATGCTCATCACTGAATACTGAGTGGTTCTTAAGTGTCTGGCACATTGTGGGCACTCAATGCATTCTTAGTGGGTGAATGGTTGATTTGGTCGGAGCCATGAATACAACTGTTGGGGAAGTAGGAGAAATGGCGGAGGGAGTTAAGGAAGTTTGAGGGATTGAGACACTAGCAGTGCATAAAAAAAGAAAGGTGCCCATCACTAGGTCACTAAGTTGCTACAAGCATGTCACTGTCAGTGGAGGATGGATAAATTAAATATACATGTATGCATCCTAAATATAGGTCTGTCCAGAAGGTATCCAGTCATATAATATGAAAAATAGAGACATTTATTGAAGAAGATACAAGAAACATTGTGCACAGGACAATGACACCTCAGTCCCCTTCAAAGTACTTTGGCACCTCACACAGTTCTCCCAATCACCATCAGCTGCCCTGTCGCATTTTCCTGAATCTCATCAACAGTCTGAAATCTCTTCCCTTTCAAAGGTGATTTTAGTTTGGAGAAAATCCAGAAGTCACAGGGCATCACTTCTGGGCTGTAGGGGGCTGAATCACCTGGATGATTTGATATTTTGCCCAAAAACTCTGCAGGAGATGTGATGCATGAGTGGGAGCATTGTTGTGATGAAGCTGCCAATCACCAGTTACCCATAGCTGTGGCCTTCTGAATCATCTGAATAGTTTCCACAGAGGAATGTTCAAGCTTAACATAAAATTTGATTCATATTCATATTCATTGCTCTACTCGCTTAGTCATTTTGAATGCAATGGCCACACAGTACATGTGCTCACTCAACAGCATCTACTTCCCCCCAGTGACTAGTACAGTGAAGTCATCATTGTTCATGCATGCGCATTCCAGTCCACTCTCCTTGACTGCCAGGTTACGTTGATGTCATGCAGACCATTCTGGTTATATTAACAACAGTTGGACCTTTCCTGGACTGACCTCATCATTTGTCCAGTGAAAATATGATAGCCAGTAATCTCTGTGAATTTTCTTTGGTGGAGGAGGATCCCTTTATGTGGAGCATGCTGAAGAAACCTCTCCAAAGGCAAGTTGTGGTAATCTTATGCCCCCTACCCAGAAGAAAGAAGCATAATACTTGGTGGACCTTTTTGGGTTTTGGAGGACACTTATAATATTTGGATATACTTCTATAACCCAGTAAGTGGGAGACCCAAAAGGCTACCACCAGCTTTAATATGACTGAGAGCAAGGGAAGTCACTTAAGCTTGTTGAAGCTACAATGCAAGCAGCTTTGTCACTTGGCCCATGGACCACCAGGTTTAATGGTACTTGTCTGAAGTGCCTATGGCAGACTGGGATGCTCTATCAAGCCTGGGGAAGGTTCCACTGGACAATGACAGGAGTGGCATTTTGGAATTAAGGCATGCTCTCTTTGTCAAGAGCAATTTCAATTTTGAGAAATAGTTTGCAATCTTTCTGTAGGAAGAGACCAAAGTGCCTGGCTGTGGAATACCAAGTGATTGTGCAATCTAAATGCTCATCAAGAGCCCTGGCTGGTGTGGCTCAGTGGACTGAGAGAGGGCTGCGAACCAAAGGGTTGCCAGTTCAATTTCCAGTCAGGGCACATGTCTGGGTTGCAGGCCAGGTTCCCAGTAGGGGCCATGTGAGAGGCAACCACACACTGATGGTTCTCTCCCTCTCTTTCTCCCTCCCTTCCATTCTGTCTAAAAATAAATAAATAAAAATCTTTAAATAAAAAAAAATAAATGCTCATCAAGACCTATATGTTCTCTCACTCATTAGGTTGGAACTGTGTCATCAAGCAGAAGTCACATACACAGGCAGGAATAGGGGTGCAACCTGAGGGGACCAAACACCCGCATGCTTACTCCTGCAGCACCCTCTCAATGTATGGCCTTATTGGGATTTCCCTATAATTAAAGAGGAGAAAATTTCAAGTCTGCCTTATAGATGGCTCAAAATGATATGCTGCCATTGGTCTGTGCCACTCAACTTGAAGGTCAGTGGAAAAGAGAAACCCTCCAATCTGTGGAACCTCTCCCAGAGGAAGAGATGGAGAGATGCAGGTAAAAACCTACATCAATTCATAAGCAGAGGCTAAGGGTTTGGCATGTTGGAAAAAACAAGAATGGAGGACTGATAACAAGGAGGTGTTGGGGAAGAGGTATGTTGCTGGCTCTCTAGTATGTGAATACTTGTATCCCATGTGAATTTCACCAAAAACCCCCTCTGTGGAGAAGTTCGTAATAATCAGCGAAACAAAACATTCTGTCCTATAGTTAACAGCCAGTACACTTCCACCCCAGTTAGGACTCAAAGTAATCATGGTAGAGAGAAGGAAGGTGTGACTGGGCTCAACAGAGACTTTTTCTTATCCGGACTGTCATTGCTTAATACCCAATTTCCCAGAAGCTACTGACACCTTGGATATGGTATTTTACTCTGGGTGGGCCATCATGGAATGGATATTCTAAGACATTTAATCTGGACTCAAATGATACTAGCACCACCATCCATGAACGTATGAAATACCTTGTACAGCCATGGTATCTCATAGTTTGATACAGAGCAAAGACTTCACTTAACAGAGGAAGAGATAGGGAAATGGGCGGATGCCAGGCATTTATCTCGTCACTGCCACATAGAGGCATGTTCCCTGTAAAACTGTGTAATGGGCATTAAGATTCAGCTATGCCCATGTTCGGATTTATTAAATTTTGGCACGATCCTTCAGGATCTATGTTCTAAACCAGTGAGGAACAGAGTAGATGGTATTTTTTCACAATGAGTAGATGCTGTGGTTTGGGAAACAAGGGGTGAAAGTGGGGTGATGGTGCCTCTCACAATTATACTTAATAAGTCACTAAATTTTTTTGTCGCTCCTAATTCCCGTAACTCTAAATTATGCTGATATAAAGGTTTAAGTATGCAAGGGAGAAATGCTTTCACTAGACAACTACGTGATGCTTCTACTGAGTTAGCTGAGCCTGCCAACTGGGGATTCTTATGGCAGTGGGTAAACAGGCAAAAAAGTGACAAGGGTTTTGTGGGGACCACGCTGGCCTTCTGTGGTTCTTGCTGCCCCGAATTCCTAGGATCTTTTGATTCATTCCCAGCCTGGTCCCTCCAGTTTCCCATCAAGTCTCTGTGCCTCAGACATGCTTCCAGTTACTTTCATTTTTGATTAAGGTCCTCAAGTTGTTTTTGTAGCTGGCAACCGAAGACCCGATTGATACAGGCTGCATGTATTTTGTAAGAAAGAATGACACCAAGCAAAGTCACAAACATTTATAAACTTTCAATGGTTTCATTCTTTGTTAAAGTTACTGTGCTGGAAAACACATGAGATCTACCCCTCTTAACAAGTTTTAAGTGTCTAGGAGAGTATTGTTAACTATACAGACAAGTTACAGAGCCGCTCTTTAAAACTTTTCCCACGACGCATGATAAAACTGCATATGCACCGAACACCAGCTCATCTCCTTCTCCTCCCTCCCCGTGGCAGCCACTCTTCCATTTTCTGCTTCTATGAGTTTGACTAGATACCTCATATAAGTGGAATTATGCATTCTTTGTCCTTCCTTCTGAGACAGGCTTATTTTACTCAGTATAAGGTCTTTAAGATTCATTCATGTTGAGGAATATTAGAGGATTTCTTTTTAAAAAATGGCTGAATAATATTTAATCATATGTATATACTGCATTTTTATTCATCCACAAAGTTTATTCTTCTGTGTATATTTGCTTTAGAATAGAAAAAAAAATTGCTCGCCTTGTTTAGGTAAACATTTCTGTTTTTCCTCTTTTATTACTGAAATACACAGACAAATGATATTGAGAGCACTGATGTTTGCCTACATTTACAATGAGTTATTTAATATACGAGCAATGCAATCAAATGTGAATGATATTCCCTGGTGAATCTGGATTTTTTTTTTAACACAAATGACATGATTACTAAAATTCTAAAACATGTAAACGCTATCTCAGTTATCTGGTTTCCTGAAAGGTGTCAGAAATAGGATGCTATTGTCATATGAAGTACATAGGCTATTGAATGTTCAATATTATTTATACTAGTTACTTATGGATAAAATTTTATCTGAAAGTGGCAAGATTATATACCTCTTATATGCTGTTATTATGAACTTGGTTGGATGCACACAGACCTCTTTAAAAAGCAACAAAACATAGAGCACTTGTGGACTAACTCAGGTAAAATGAATCAGATGCTCCATCCCGGAAATGCCCTTCTTGTGGCCTTGCCAATTGTAAAATCGGCATTTAGAGGACAGAAGTGCTTTCAGGCCAAAGGCTGTTGGCAGCAAACACCTATGAAAGCATTAGTCTTATGAGAGCCTTGTTCGCCATGACATCCATTCCTGCCTTCCTCTGGGGACAGTCACTGTGTTTTATTTAACTGCTTCACTTGCCTTGTGATCTGGGCCTTTTGAGCTGCTTTCTGAGACTAAACAAGTCTCATCGTTCTTTTTGTTATTACTGTCATTAACAGTCGCTGCACTTGCTTTAAGATTCTGAAACTTGAAGCTTGTAACTTACATTTTTCTTTACACATACAAACATTAAAATTCATTTTCTTTTATAATCCCAGGGTCTTTTCATTACAAACCTAGTCTGTGGCTGTGGGAACTATATATCACACTGATAAGACCTAATGGGCCATATTCTCTCTTTGAACATGTGAATTTATTCTCCTGACCACCTTGTACTTTCCTTTTATGAAAGATCATCATTTTATGATAGTGAGGCCCTCTTGTCATCCCCAGCATGCTCTATTCATCTTTTATCCTCTATTTTCCTCTGTAGCAATTACACATTCTGATATCCTATAAAGTTTTTTCCGGTTTGTCTCTGGTCATAGCTTTTCTCTCCTTATTAGAAGATAAGTTCCATGAGAGCAAGGATTTTTGTCAGTTCTTTTGAAATGCTGCATCCCTAAGCATCTAAAACAGGCTGTGCACACATGAGTCCTACTAGTATTTGTAAATAAAGAAAGGGCCAGATTAACAAATTCAGATTTTGCCCCAGATGGTGTAGCTCAGTGGCTTGAGCGTGGGCCTGCGGGGCAAAGGGTTGTGGGTTTGATTCCCAGTCGGGGCATGTGCCTGGGCTGCAGGCTGGGTTCCCCAGTGAGGGGCGCGCAAGAGGCAACCACACATTGATGTTTCTCTCCCTCTCTTTCTCCCTCCCTTCCTGTCTGTCTAAAAATAAATAAATAAAATCTTTAAAAAAAATAAATAAATAAATTCAGATTTTCTCAGATCATGCGGAGTGAGCATGTGAATGCTGAGCAAATGGGAGAACACAGAGAGGAAAAAAAACTCCTTATCTCCTTTTGATATTTATAGGAAGGATCTGTAAACTCCAAAGGAGAGAAATAAGCTGAAAAATTACAAACACCATAAGCATATAAAAGTAATCTACATTTTCTAACAAACTACTCTATCTAAATTAGAAGTAATTAGTAATTCAAACTGTTCTTTGCAGTGGATTCTGGAAGGCAAGCAAGTTTGTGTGAAAATCAAAATTTAAATAGAAATTAGTGAGAAATGTTTCCAGCTTCATTAATTGCCTAGAAGGTGATTATGAAAGAATGCTTACTTTCTATCTGATATTTTACCAGAAAGTGTAATAACAGACTTTACTTATCCCAATGCTTCCTGGCATGCTTTTGCAGAACAAAGATGAGATGATGACCAACTTCTCATGATTATTTTATTTTCCACATAACATAGTGCTTTATGTGATCTAACATCATTAAAGAATATTTTTTTCCCTGGGTTGTAATTCTCTGACCACTTCTGTGATTTGTCTGTTCTCATAGGACTTCCTGTAGATTGTTTTGTCCCATTTGCTTCAGTATATCTCTCCACATCTTAGAATTTATAACTGATGTTTATACTTCCCTCATTTCGCTCTATCTCTGAAATTCCGCAGTTTTGCCCTGGCCAGTGTGGCTCATTTGGTTGGAACATCATCCCACAAACCAAATGGTGGCGGGTTAGATTTCTGGTCAGGGCACAAACCCAGGTTGCGGGTTCAATCCCTGGTCAGGGCATGTACAAGAAGGCAACCAATAGATGCTTCTCACATCAATGTTTCTCTTTCTTTCTCTCCCTTCCTCTCTCTAAATGCAATAAAAAAAAAGTCCTCAGGTGAGGATAAAAAAAAATTATGCAGCTTTTATCATCAAGTGTTTTTCTCTTTTATGTTCTTTTCCTTCTTTCTTTCTCTAAGTTAGTGTTTTTATCAAATTTACATGTGCACACTTACCACACCTTCTTGCTCTTCCCATTCCCCCAATTTGTCAGTATCACAGAATTATAATTTTAGAAAGATCTTTTTTAGCACTTGTGTTATTCTGACCATGTAGATTCTTTCCATCGCTGAGCCTTGGGGTAATCTATGACTTCTTTTCTTTAGAGTTAATAATTACCTTTCAAGATAGACTAGGTTATAGGCAGTAACAACCTATCTCTTATTAGGAATATTGTTAAAGAATCTGGACTGTCTTTTAAAACCATCACATAAGACTTCTGCTCAGATCCACTGGCTACAATTTGTCATATGATTCTGCTAAAGCAAAAGGAAGAGAAATTTATTCCTCTCATGTGTCCAGAAGAGGCATCAGATATGAGTGAGCACTAGGTCTCTACCACATTTTTTTCTTCCTTCCTTTTTTTGCTAAGTTTTCCATGGAGTTTTCAATAACCCAACCCCAAATTCTCTACCAGTTGTCTTCTGTGGGAGTTCTTTCCACATGCGTAAACACACATGTTCCAGAATTTACGCGTTTTGAGTGCAGCTCTGTGTGATTCCCGTGTGGGCAAGTGTGGATCATGTCTGTGGAATAGGAATCCTCTAATGGGAATTCAGCAAAAATGTATCTTAAGAAATTCTCTGACTTGCTGAGCCTCTTCCTCCCAAAGTCCGGAAGCTTAAATTAATAAATCACTGCCTCAATGTTCTATGGTCCTAAAAGTTAACAGCCCTAGCTAGCTTACCCTCTATTTACTTGTCTCCTGTTTAATATATTACCCTGGTCCTGTCTGCCACCGGACCTGAATTTACATCCTAATGCTCTGCTAATGAGTAATCCTAACCCTGTTCTGTATAATCCCATGAATAATCAATCCAATGTAAATATGTCCTAAAGCCTCTAATAAAAACCCCAGCTAAGCTACCCACGAGGTCTTTTCCCAAGATGGAGGTGGAGGGAAAGACCCGTGGCAGCCGGATTCCTATCTCCAAGCGTGTCTCTGGGTAAGATTGATTCATGCGATCGGGACGGTCCCCCCCACGGATTTTGCAGGTCGAAATCCGCGACAGTCTTCTTTTAAGACGTTCATTCCCATTAGCTTTTCTGCCGATTTCCTCTTTCTGAAAAGGCCTCTCCTACAACCTTTTGCTCCAATCTGGCCTTGGTATCTGCAGCAGAGAGATCATCCTAGGATATCTCTTCACCATCTTCTATGTATTTAGCTTCGCGTTTCTTCAGAGGTAGTTCCTCTTCATTCCTGGTTTACTCCCTTATCGGGGTGTGTGTGTGTGTGTGTGTGTGTGTGTGTGACAATTCCTCAAGTAGTTATCCAAAAAGGATTCATTAAGTAATATTTTGAAATGTTTCACATTTGATTTCTGCTCTCACAACTGAACGATAGTTTGGTTAGATACAGAACTCCTTCAGAATTTTGAAGTCATTTTTCCATTGTCTTCTAGCTTCAACTATTTTAGGGAAGTATGAGGACAAGCTGATTCCTAATCTTTTCAAAAAAATTTAAATCATTCTTTATTTTGAAATTACACTTGACATACAATATTATATTAGTTTCAGGTGTACATCCCAGTGATTAGACATTATATAACTTATTAAGTGATCATTCTGATAAATCTCTTACTCATCTGACACTACACATAGTTAGAAGAATATTACTAATTATATCCTCTATGCTGCACTTTACATCCCCATGACTATTCCATAACAGCAAATTTGTACTTTGTAATCCCTTCTTTTTTTCACCCATCCCCCCATCCTCCTTCTTACCTGGCAACCGACAAAATGTTCTCTGTATCTTTGAATCTGTTTTTGTTGTGCTTTTTTGTTTATTTTGTTTTTTACATTTAATTGCTAATAAATATGAATTTATTGCCACTTTATTGTTCGTATTTTTTAATCTTTTTCTTATTTTTTCTATCACCATTTATCTTCCCATACCCTCTTCAACATCTACCCAACCCCCACCCATCCTGAATAGCCACACTGTTGTCTGTGTCCATGAATTTTTTTCTTTCTTTTTTGCTCAATCCCTCTCATCTTCTTCAAGACCCTTTAACATTTCATATAATACTGGTTTGGTGGTGATGAACTCCTTTGGCTTTTTCTTGTCTGGGAAGCTCTTTTTATGTCCTTAGATCCTAAAAAATGCAATCTTTATTGTAGGTCCTTTGAATATTTCTTGCAAATCCTTTCTGGCCTGCAAAGTTTCTCTTGAGAAATTAGCAGACAGTTTTATGGGCGTTCCCTTGTAGGTAACTGCTTTTAAGATTCTTTCTTTGTCTTTAACCTTTGGCATTTTTTTAAAGATTTTATTTATTTTTAGAGAGAGGGGGAGGGAGGGAGACAGGGAGAGAAACAGCAATGTATGGTTGCTCCTCACATGGCCCTCACTGCGGACCTGGCCTGCAACCCAGGCATGTGCCCTGACTAGGAATCGAACCGGGACCCTCTGGTTCCCAACCCACGCTCAGTCCACTGAGCTACACCAGCCAGGGCACCTTTGGCATTTTGATGATGGTGTGTCTTGATCTGGGCCTCTTTGTGTTCATCTTGTTTGGGACTCTCTGTGCTTCCTGGACTTATATGTCTATTTCCTTTACTAGGTTAGGGAAATTTTCTGTCATTATTTTCTCAAATAGGTTTTCAATTTCTTGCTCTCTCTCCTTCCAGCACCCCCATGGTGTAAATGTTGGGACACTTGAATTTGCCCCAGGGGCTCCTTATACTATCCTAATTTTTAAAAATTCTTTTTTATTTTTTCTCTTCTGATTTTTCTTTTTTTCTTATGTTTCCAAATCACTACTTTGATTCTCAGCTTCATCTACTATTGATTCTCTGTAAATTATTCTTCAGTTCAGTTATTGTACTCTTCATTTCTTACTGGTTGTTTTATGGTTTCCATGTCCTTTTTTAATGCTGTTAGGTTCTCACTAAAATCAACTACTCTTATCCTAAGTACATTCAGCATCCTTATAACCAGTGTTTTGAACTCTGTATCTAGTAGATTGCTTGTCTCCATTCTGTTTAGTTCTTTTTCTGGGGTTTTGCTCTGTTCTTTCATTTGGGACATATTTCTTTGTCTCCTCATTTCAGCTGCCTCCCTGTTTGTTTCTGTGTCTTAGGTAGAGCTGCTACATCTCCTGGGCTTGGTAGAGTGGCCCAATGTAGTAGGTGTTCTGTAGGATCCAGTGGCACAGACTCCCCAGTCACCCAAGCTGGGCACTCCAGGTTCACCCACCCCACCCACATGGGCCATGTACACCCTTTGTTGTAGTTAAGCCTTGATGGCTGTTGGCATATCAATGGGAGGGATTTATCCCCAGGCTGATAGGCTATAGGGACTGGCTGTGAACACTGGCTACTGTGGAGGATCAGCTGTGTAGGCACCCAACCCACAGAGCAGGACTTTCTTCAGTGGGGTTCTGATGCCTGCTGAGTCTGCCTTTGAGTGTGTCGTTTGTGGAGGTTGTTGGGTGGTGCTTCCATGTGGTCTGAAACTGTCCACTAGCTGTGCTGGCTCTTGGGCTTCCTGGGAGACAGGTCAAAGTCAGCCACTACCCCTGTTCTGCTAAGGGCCACCAGGCATGAGCTACAAAGCAATCTGTAAATGGCTGCTACTAGTGTTGGGCTTGGAGGTGCCCAGATTAGGCCAACCTGTGTAATAAGGCTGGCTGCTGCTACTGCTGGGCCTGGGGCCACTTAGTGAGAGGTACAGGGCACACTGAGGCCAGATGTGCTGGCTAGAGATTTGGGGAAAGTCTGAAGTATGAGCTGCAACAGGACATTTGTATGGAAAAGCCACTGGAAACAGCTTGGATTGGCCTGCAAGTTGGGTGGGGCAGGGTCTCAGGGAATCACCAGGGAATGGTGAATGGTGTGACCAGTGGTGGAGACTCAGATCTGGCACCTGCCTGCTGGCTCTTTGGAGGGCTCAGAAAAGAAACAATGGCCTCTGCCAGCACTGCTGTCTATCAGAAAGCTGCCCCTTCAGCTCTCATGCTGATGCCAGACAATTCAGTTTCTCTCCATGTCCCTGTTGCCTTTGGAGCTGCTGCTGCAGTGCTAGAGCTCAGAGTGAGTGAGTCAGAGTATGTGTGTAGGAGCCCTTTAAGAGGAACTGTCTGGGGCTCCAGAAGCCTTCTGTCTCACTCAGCCACAATCTTTGCTGGTTTTTATAGCCAGAAGTTATGGGGATTTCTCTTCCTGACACTGGATCCCTTGTCTGGGACCCCTGCTCCTCAGGGGAGCCTCTACAGCAGATACACTCCTCCCAATTTTTATTTGCCACACGAGAGTGTGGGACCAGCCTGTTCTGACTCCATAGCTCCTATCAATCTCAGTGTGGCTTCTTTAAATCACTACTTGTGGGAATTTCATTCAGCTAAGTTTTATGCGGTTCTGAATGATGGTTGTTCTGTAGTATAGTTGTAATTTTGACATCCCTGATCTTTTTTCTATGTGACCTTTTATCCCCTTCTGAAAGTTTGTAGGATCTTCTCTGTGGCCCCGGTGTTCTCAAATTTCATGACAATGTGCCTTAGAATGTGTGTGCTTTGATCAATTGCACTGGGCCTTTCCAATCTGAAAACTCAGTCTCTAAATCTTGAAAAATTGTTTTGAATTGCTTCCCTGATGATCTCTCCTGTCTGGATTTTTTCCCGTTTTATCTTTTTGTAGTGACAGTTATTTGTGTATTGAACTGTTGGATTAGTCCTCTAATTTTTAATAAAAACCTTTTTCCTATTTTCTAAGTTTTTGTCTTTTTGTCCTACTTTTTGAGAAATTTTCTCAACTTTATATTGAGTGTTTTATATTTTCTACTGTGTTTCCAAAGGGTCTTTTGTTCTCAGAATATTCTCTTTAAAAAAAAATAGTATACTGTTTTTCTTTTGTGATTACAGTATTTTCCCAGTACCTCTCTGAAGAAATTGAAAACAGCTTTGTTTGTTTGTTTGTATTAACATTCTTTTCTCCCTTGTTAAGTTTGTTTCTCCAGTTGCTTTTGGTCTGTTTGTTTTGGTTTCTAGATTTCATACTAAAAGAAATATTCATAATTGAGAATAAATGCCCCACTGTAAGACGATCAGACTGGATTACTTAATTGAGGAAACTGTAGTGTTGCTATCGTAAGTCTTTTGTCTTGGCCTGGTCAGATTCTTCAGAAATGATTTCACCATGTCCTGTTTGAAGGGTGAAGGCCTGACTCGCAGCATCTGGGAGCTGAGTGGCAGAAAGGACTAGACAGTCTTAATCCCCAACATACACACATGTACTGAAAGTCCTTACTTTTTTGTCTTTGTTTTATTCTTTTTTCCCCTTTGTATTGAATTTATTAGGGTGATACTGCTTAACAAAATTATACAGGTTTCAGGTACACAGTTCTCAATGTATCATCTGTACATTGCATTGTGTGTTCACCCCCCAAGGCAAGTCTCCAGCTCTTCTTTATTTATTGGTCCTACTAATGTGACCCTTCACCCAGACCCACTGTTCCAATGTGCGCTGGCTCTGTAGATTTTCACGCCGTGTCTGTGTTCCAAGTCGTGATTGATTTTTCCTTCCTATTCCTTTTCCATTCTCTGTCTCATTTTCTCAGAATCTGAAGGTATTTTTGCTAATTTTTTTTTGTTTGGGTCTGTGTAAAGTTTCCTTTGCAGGAGAACAAGCATATAGCCTTAAAGACAACATTCCGACACTAAGGCAATGCACAGAAAAAAATACAGTATTTAGATATGACTACAAATAAATAGCTCATACAGATGAAGTTACCATAAATGTAACATTATTTCTAACAAATCAAAACTGTAATAGAAAGTAAAAGTAGGGGTCCCTATAACTAGGAACAAGAAATGCTCATTCCAGGAAACAGAACTCTTTTATTCTTATTACTTATAATTTGTCTTTTATTTTGGAGGAGGGAGAACACTTTATCTTCTTTTTCTTCAAGTGCCAATTTGATCATTCATACAACCTCACTCAGCAAATTGGACAGGACACAGATCTGGTTTGCTAAGGAGCTTTAAGAAGTTCCGTTTCCTGAAATTAATAATTATTAGTTACCGCAAGCAAGAGAACATACATGTTTTTTTCTCACAGTTGTAGCTAGCACTCACCCACTGCAGGAAGCCCACAGCAATGGCTCCCCCGCAGCCCAAACAGGGCACATTGTTCATGCCTTTGAAGCTGTTACTTTTAATAAGGGACCTCTGTCTCAATTATGCCTGATCTGTCAGTCAGAGACTCTATGTCTAATTCTGCTTAAAGAATACATTTTCTTTTTTTTTTTTTTGCCAGTGTGAGGGGAGAGGAAGCTACCTGGTGGAAGAGATGTGAGGATGCAATCTTTCTCAAACAGGCTGACAATCAATGATTCTAACTTAGCACTCCCGCTTCCAGAAGTATCTGGTGCCACCATTTCCTGAGTCTTTAGGGGATTTAATGGTCTATATAGGGTTGATTTTTTCAAGCTATATAGGCTTGATCCGTTTTCTTTATTGTTTATGTTGTTTATAAAGAAAA
>PVJI01016549.1:21257-38064 GCA_004026765.1 Micronycteris hirsuta | reverse complement strand
TGAAACAGCAGAAACAGAAATCAGGAAAAAAATCCCATTTGATATAGCAACAAAAAAAATAAAATACCTGGGAATAAACCTAACCAAGGAGGTAAAAGACCTGTACTCAGAAAACTACACAACACTGAAGAGAGAAATCATGGAAGACACAAACAAATGGAAACATATACCATGCTCATGGATTGGAAGAATCAACATCCTCAAAATGTCCATACTCCCCAAAGCAATATATAGATTCAATGCAATCCCTATCAAAATTCCAATGACATATTTCATGGATATAGAACAAAAACTTCAAAAATTTATATGGAACCATAAACGTCCCCGAATATCAGCTGCAATTTTGAGAAAGAAGAGCAAAGCAGGAGGGATCACAATTCCTGATATCAAACTATATTACAAGGCCACTGTAATCAAAACAGATTGGTACTGGCATAAAAACAGACAGATAGACCAATGGAACAGAATAGAGAGCCCAGAAATAAACCCAAGTCTCTATGGGCAATTAATCTTCGACAAAGGGGGCAGAAAAAAAAAAAATCTTCATGACCTTATATTTGGCAATGGATTCTCAGATATGGCACCAAAAGCATGGATGAAAAAAAGATAATGGAATATTTGTACTATTATTTTTAATATACCTAAGGTTCTAGCATCCAGTACACATAAAGAACTTTTACAACTCAACAACAAAGACAACCCAATTAAAATATGTGTAGAGCACTCGAATCCACATTTCTCCATTGTAGTTATATAATACAAATGGTCAGCAAACCCATCAAAAGATGCTCATCATTAGTCATTAGAGAAAGGCAAATCAAAACTATAATGAGCCAAGTGGAGCTCAGTGGATTGAGTGCTGGCCTGCAAACCAAAGGGTTGGCGGTTCAATTCCCAGTCAGGGCACATGCCTGGGTTGCAAGCCAGGTCCCCAATTGGGGGAACGTGAGGGGCAATCACACATTGAAGTTTTCTCTCCCTCTCTTTCTCCTTCCCTTCCCCTGTCTCTAAAAAATAAATTTGAAAAATAAAAAAATAACAACGACGACAATTATACCTCAATAAATCACAAAGAAAAAGAATTTAAAAAACCATAGGGAGATACTACTTCACACCAAGTTATATTTTTTTTAAAAGAAAAAGGAGAAAATTAAACTTTTTTGGTAAGGATGTAAAGAAATTAGAACCTTCATACATTGCTGATAGGAATACAAAGGGTTCAATCACTGGAAAACATTAACAGTGTAGTACAATGTACATATACATATACATATACATATACATATACATATACATATACAATGCAATGTAATGTTATTAGGCCATAGAAATGATACGTGCTACAAGGTGATGAACCTCAGAAACAGTATGCTACATAAAGAATGCCAGAAACTAAAGGCTATATATTGTATCATTCCATGTAATGAAGTATCCAGAATAGGTAAGTCCATAGAGACAGAAAACAGATTGGCATTTTCCAGAGACTAACTGTAGCGGGAATAGAGAGTGACTAATTAACAGACACAGGGCTTTCTTTTAGGGTGATGAAAACATTTTGGAACTTGATATAGGTGGTGGTTACATAACATTGTGAATTACTAAATATCGCTTAATTACACTTTAAAATGGTTAATTGTGTTATATGAATTTCAGCTCAATTAAAAACAATTAGGGAAATCTGAATAACTACGGGCTTTACTTAATAATAATGTATCAATTCAGTTCATTAATTTAACAAACATACCATACAAAGGTAAGATGTTAGCAATAGGGGAAACTGGGTATATGATTTATGGGAACTCTGTACTATTTTAACACTTCTATACATCTAAAACTTATCTAAAATGAAACATTTACTTGAAAAGCTCAATCTCAACATATATGAGTTAACTTATAGAATAAATCATTTTTAAAAAAACTTTTTAATTTATTGATTCTAGAGAAAGAGGAAGGGAAACATCAATTCATTATTCCACTTATTTATGAATTCATTGAAATCAATCAATGATTCAATGAAATCAGGTTAATTAAAAACCTTAGTGATATACAGCTCCTCTGCCATGAAAGAATCCTTTTCCTAATATTAACATTTTTATTTATTTTATTTTATTTATTTATTTATTTATTTATTTAGAGAGAGGGGAAGGAGGAAGAGAAGGAGAGAAACATCAATGTGTGGTTGCCTCTCACATGGCCCTCACTGGGGACCTGGCCTGAAACCCAGGCATATGCCCTGACTGGGAATCAAACCAGCGACCCTTTGGTTTGCAGCCTAAGCTCAATCTACTGAGCCACACCAGCCAGGGCCTAATATTAATATTTTAAAATACATAAAAACATATGCTGATTATTATAGCTTTACTTAATTTTTTAAGAACTAAAAATAAAATGTTTATTGAAGGCAAGAGGATACAAGCCATATAAAAATCAAAAGCTTATCTAAAGCTAAAGCTTTTTTAAAAAATTTAATCCTTATCATATTTTTTTTCCATTACCATTTAGTCCCCTTATACCCTCCACTTATCTGAATTTAATTGGGTTTTCTTTCTCTTGTCAAATGGGGGTGGAATTTTATTTGTACATTTTCTAAGGGTCCCAATCTGCTCATGAAATCCTTACACAGAGGGAAGCTGGGGGGCAGACGGTCTTTAAGCAACACATTGGGAAAACTCTTGTCAGGGCAGAAGGAGCTCAGTGCTGCCGCCTTCTTTCCCATCTCTCCATGTGTACCACGGAATAGTCATTGCACATGATGGTGAGCCCAGCAATCACTGAAAAGAAGCTCTGGAAGCTCACTCTGCCATCTCTGTACTCGTCCGGGTCCTTCATTATTTTGTCCAGGGCCACAGGGTCTTTTTGATTTTCTAAACACCAGGGAACAACTTTTTCATGCGTATTCTCAGATCCTCCTTTGTTAAGGAACCTTTATCCCCAGCAAGTCTGTGAAACGTGAACATCATGGTTTCCAAGTTAGGGCAGGTACTGGAGGCAACTGATTTTCTTTCCTTCCTCTCTTCCTCCCTGCCTTCCTCCCTCCTTCCCTCTCTCCTTCTCCCTCTCCCTCTGTCTCTAACATCAGTGAAAATATCCTCTGGTGAGGATTTTTTTTTTAATTGGGGCTATTTCTCAAACCACTTGGCATAATGTATACATTTACCTAGGCTTTAGAAAAAGTTATATTCAAACTTGGTACTCATGTGATTACTAAAAAAACTAAAAGTCCTCGACATAGTTTTATACAAAGTAAAATTCAAATAAAATACTCAGGCACAACCTAGAAGGAAAAGAAAAACAGGACTCAGTGGGAGGCATATGTACACTGATAAGTAATTGAAAAAATATAATTTATCATATTGCCCCTTTTGAAGTCAGATTTAGATCTAAATTTGCTACGGTTCCCATTGCTGTACCCTAACTCTATTCCCCACCTTGACCTACCTGCAAAACTTTCCAAGTCTTAATTTGAATTATTGTCTGTACCCTCATAAAGCATCTCCATTGAGACATAGATAGGTGTAAATAGTATGTGGTAAGTCTACTTGTATTAGCTTATTATTAAAAACATAATAAACCCCTAAAGGGAATTCACACATGATATACACAAGAGCAATCTCATGTAGGGATTAAGAGCAAGGGCTCTGGAAGATTCCAATCAGTTCTGCCACTTACCATGATGGTAACTATACTTAATCTTGGGGACTCTTCTAATTCCTCCTTCAACAGGTAAACAAGGTAAATTAGGAAAGGAATTAAAAGCACTCAACACAGAGCCTGGCAGGTCGCTGTGTCAAGCAATAAATGGTGGCTCTTATGTTAACATGTTATGTTTAATATGGTAGTAATTACTCTGTATTAATCAGCTATTTGTAAGGCTCTGTGCAGTCTAGATGGTTGAAGTGTTCGTGTGATAGAAAGGGGAAGGGAGGACAGGCAGCTGGCAGGTCCTGAAGAGTGAATGGTATCTGAGGCTAAGCACAGAGAAGCCACACCACACAGGTACTACAGTAGAGAAGTGACCTCATGGGCACAAGATGGGGAGGCCGGAAATATCCCATGGCAGAGGAAAATTAGACCTGCTCCCTTTCCTCCCAAAATTCTACAGGAAAAGATCAAATGCTAATATGTAATTACACCTGCAAAAGTGCTAAGCAATCTTGCAATCAGGAGCCAGAATAAGTAGGTAGATGATGGATGTTCTCCCCACAGGCAGGGGAGATAGTGTTGGACAGAAACAAACAATAGAGCAACCAGAAGCTGATAACCAGTGTGCAGGACTCACACACCTCCCTTGGGAGCAGCAGCAACAAAGAGACAGCAAATCAACAGAAATGTTTTCTCAGACCCACAGCTGTTGTTTCCCCTAACCCACACACTGAGAAGGGGGTATAGGGGCGCATGTTACTGCATCAGCGTTAATGCAAACTTGTCTCCCATTTTCCCATAAAGTGAGCAGATTCAGTCAGTACAATTCACCCATGCTGCACCTGAAGATAAAGAACTACAAGCACTTTCAGGAAGCAAACATAGGGAACTAGGACTCCCTGCTTTTAGTCTAGAGGGTACTAATCACAAATCCAAGTAGGTAACTTCCTTAAATAAGGGCATATTTCTAAATTCACCCAGGTCCCACCTCCTCCCAACCCTGAAAGATTCTCAAGCTAAGTGAGTGAATTTTTGGAGCTGTATTTGGATTGCTTCATTGATAAGAGGACAAGTTAGAACCAATTCCTCTGATAATTTATCAAAGAGTCACAATATGAAAAATCATGAGGAGGAAAAAAGTGAAATATAAAACAGCCTTTTCACTTTCACATGTTCTTCATAATTTCTGGTATATTTTACCTCTGAGAAGAGGTGGACAACATGGAAATAAAATTCAAGTCTATGTATTGTGCAAACAACTTTTATAAAAGGTTTATATGAAAATAAGTCTGTCAGGACAAAAAGGACATACCTGCAGATTTCATTTATCTATGATAATATTGTCTTGGATAACCCCAAATAGATTTATTTATAATTAATAATAAACCCAAAGTCTTCCACAAGTATTTTTGCATGTATGCCTTTATGTTGTTCAACTATATAATCTATGTGTTTTATTTATTTCATTTATTTTCAGAGGCGGGGGGAAGAGGAAAAAACATGCCCCTACTAAGGACCTGGCCCTGCAGCCCAGGCATGTGCCCTGAGTGGGGGACGAACAGTGAGTCTTTGGTTCACAGGCCAACATTCAATCCACTGAGCCACACCAGCCAGGGCTCTAATATATGTGTTTTTTAAAAAAAGGCCTGAACAAAGAAAAATTCCTAGGATACCTATCCATCCTACTAAAGGCTACCTGGAGATCAGCACTAATATGAACATTTCTACTGACAGATCATTCAAATTTTCACTCCAGTGCAGCTTCAAGAGATGAAGTGTGTCAAAGCACATAGTTTTATTAACTTGATAGTTCTTTAATAACAATGACATCAGTAGTAACATAAAGTGTATCAGTTTCCTCCGGGCTCAAACAACGAGTTTCGACGTCGTTGCTACCGCATGTAAAACGATCAAATTTATTTCAATTTATAAACACAGTATTTGCCAATACAGATGCAGCTACCCACTAGGTGATTTACTTGTTTTATCTTTGACAAACTGCTTATTTTATATAGGCAATTAACAAATAGAAACTGAATAGTAACGGTATATTAGCACCATCCATTCATTACATAACTATTTACTGAGTACCATTATTCAACATTTAGAGTGTGTAAGGTATTAACGTCGAATAGTCCTTGTCTGCGGAGGGGCACCCCGACCTCATGCTTCAGACTAGGAGCCACAGAAACTGAACCACAGCCCAGCTCTCCCACTACCTAGCTGTGTGACCTTGGAGCGGTCCCTTCACCAATCTCTATCTAAACCTGAAATGCCTAATCCGTAAAATTTTAGGTTTTAACTAGGTAATCGCATGTTTCCCAGCTCTAAACAGTCCGAGAGTAAGGCCAATTAGAAGTTAGCGACCCGGTCGGCTTTAGCTCAAGCGGTTACTTCGTCATGGCAGACACTAGAAGTTAGCGACCCATGTCACTGTGCTCTTTCAGCACCCCAAGGAAGTACGCTGGGTGACTGAAAGGGAGGGAAGGCCTAACTTCCACTTCTGAAGATTCCCCGACCTCCCTTCTTCTCACTCTTGGGCTTTCTCTGCAAGGCATCTTTAGCGGAGCCAGGCATCTACAGAGGTGGAGCACAAACTACGCAGGCCCCTCTTCCAGCGACCAAAGTAAACAGCTCAAGGACACAGCCACTTCCCTCCTTCCTGGGCCAGCGAAGACCCAGAGGACTGTCCAGTGCCTTGCAGGGAGAGTTGACTTGCCTCCCCAGCTACCCTAGGCTGAGCTCCCTTCCACCCGCCCGACTCCGGTGGGCCCGGCCTCCCCAAACCCGCGTCAAGAGGCCACCGCCTCGCCCCGCCCCCACGCAGGGCCCGTTTTTTGGCGCGCGACAGTGACGTCAGGACCTGTCACCCGCCCCCGCCCCCGCCCCGCCTGGGCCCCAGCTACTCTGCTTTTTAAACTCGGCCCCGCCCCGCCTGCCGCGTCCCCCAGGCGCTGCCGGCTCCCTGGCTGCACCGTTAACCGTCCGGCTGCCCCGCGCCCCGCCCCGCTCACCTTAAGGTGGCCGCTGTCTGGGCTGCTGGCTTCCTCCTCGTCCTCACCCCCGGAGGCGGTGGGAGGGGGCGCGCCCCGGCCCCGAAGCCCCGGGTGCTGAGGGGCGGCGGCGGGCAAGGTGGCCGAGGCAGCGGCTCCTGCGGCCCCGGGGCTGAGCGTCACATTATGCGCATTCTCGCCCCAGCGCCACGGGTACACCATAAAGTCGCTGAAGCCAGGACTAGTGGGGATGAGCGGCGGGGGTGGCTCCGGCTCCCCTCCGCCACCGCACGTGGCCTTGATCGGGGTCGTTCTGATGACCGACACCAGCACCCGCTTCGGGGAGTCGTGGCAGAAGATGACCGGCGGCGGCGGCGGCTGCGGCGGGTTCTCCGCCATCGACGCTTCCACACCCCGAATCATCGTCCTGCCCTGATCCGCAGCTCCGCTGGCCGCACTCCCTGAGGCCAGATCTGGCCCTTCGCGCTGCCTGCTCGCTCTGCTCCGAGTCGCTGGCTCTCAGTCCCGCCGGCTCATGGCAAGCGGACGTTTCCTGGAATCCTGTACGGCGGCCAACGAAGGAGCAGAGCAGCTAGGTGGCCACCGGGTGGTCAGTGCTGGACTCCAACCCCGGGTCAAGCCCGTCCTCTGCTCTTTGTACGCTCCAACGCAGGCTTCAGCGAAGAGAAGCAGCGGGCGGCCTGGCTCGAGGTGACAGGAAAGCAGAACTCACGCCTCTGAACCCCTGAAAATAACAACCTGCCTCTGCGGTCCCCACTCCGACTTTTCCCGCGTTACATTTCGCGCCTGGGCGGAACCAATCACCGCAAGGTCCCTGCCTGCTGGCCGCAGCGGCGAGTGACAGATCACGCGAACCAATGGCCTGGCCTGCACTTCTTTCTTAGCAGAGTGAGGCGGAGCTGAGGCAGCGCGCGGGTTCTTTCTGGAGAGCCATTGGCCACCACTCTTGTATTTTTTTCTGCCTGGAGGGCCAACTGCGTTCGAAAAATCAGGGGGAGCGCGCGACAGTACCACTTGCCCAGGCTCCGGGCGGGGAGCCCCGCCCCCTCCGTTTCTGGGCTCCGGGTTGTAGGGGCCCAGGCGCGAAGAAATGGGGAGGAACTGGGACGGGAGGACAGACAGCTGCTGATTGGACAAGAATCGGCGAAGGGCGGAGCCAGGATGATTGTGTGCCGGTGAGGGTGCGCGCCCGCTCGCCTTGTCCACCTATGGCTGTTAGGCTGCGGTTCCCGCGCGCCCAGAGTTTAAAGGGCTGAGGGCCGCACGCCTGGCGCTTGGCTACTGCTCCCGCTCCCGCTCCGCGGATCCGAAAGCCTTCCCACTACGCAAGTTTTCAGAAGACGCCTAGAGGTGTCCAGTTTCTTAAACGGTTTCCGTCAGCCCAGCTGTTGAACTTGCTGTGAATTGAGCCTGTCCGCGCTCCCCGACTCCCTCCAATCCTAGGCATAGGTGGGCAACAGTGCGGACTGTAGCCATCCTGAGCCTTGGTGTTCCATCTTTGTAAAACGGGGTAGTTAGAGAAGTAGTCTCCGAAGTACCCGTATGCTTCTCACGGCGAGAAGGGGACACGAACTCAGGCATGTGTCCACTCTCACATCCAGGACTGATGCTCCAAATTCGCACCGAGGATCCACGCCCTGCCAGCGGTTCCCCACAGGTCCCGGGGCCTCTCCTTCATCCCCGCCTCTGGATTCGCGTGAAGCTCCGGGCTCCCCACAGGTTTCCCGTAGATCCGGACTCCCCTCTTTGCCCTCTCTCACCTCAGGACTCCAACCCAAACCAGAGGGATGCTGGACAATCTTTGGAATTCGAGCCTGAGAATCAGCCACAGAGGGCCAGCATGGGGCTCTGAAGCACCACACAGCAAATGAGGCAAAAATGCAATGTCCAGCCTCATGGTCACTAGAATGGGAAAGAAGTAACCGTCTGGGTTGTTCTTAGCTGTATTGCCAGAGCCTAGCCTGACTCGTGATAGGCCTTCAAAAAATATTTGTTGAATGAATGACTAAAGTGAATGTATGAATGAATATCCAGCAGTTAGAGGTTAGAATTGGTAATTAAATTAGAACAGGCCAGCTTGCTCTAGCTCTCGCACTCATTCCCTCACACTCGCCCTAACACACACACAAATATACAGCTATGCCTAAGTTAATTTAGCCACAGTTGTTTAAAAACGTTCTACTGATATGAACAACTTCTACGATACATTTTTAAGTGATAAAAAGGAAAGCGTAAAATAGTAAGATTTTATTCATGTTTTTTAAAAAGGCAGGGAACGACTATATATTTTTGCTTTCAGATGTACAGAATATCTCAAGCAAGATACTCAAGAAAACAATGCATCTGTTGACTCCACGGAGGAGAATTATGTTGCTGGGAAAGATACAACATAAAACACTTTGTATCTTTTGAACTTTGAACCAAGCGACAGTATCTTTTCAATAAATAAAATAGTATATAGCTAACATTTCCTGCATGCCTACTATAATAGTATCTACAAGTATACATACACAATAAAATGAATGGATGACTCGCTTACATTCTGCTGTCACCAATTTTGTGAGGCAAACATTATTATTCTCATTTCATGGATGAAAAGACTTGAGACTTACCCAACATCACATAACTCGATAAATAAATCCTTTGAAAGGATGTCTCTGAAAACTGCTCATAGATTATACCTCAAATCTGCTGAACAAAAGGAGGAAGAGGCTAAAAAACAGGGCCTTCACGTTTCTGAATCACATTTCTCATATTCCCAAACTGTTAAGTTTTAGGGCTTAAATCCAATTTGATACTTTAATAATTAGTTGATGTGGAAAGCTGAAAGTTCACCTCTCATTTCAATTAATTTAGTAAACATTTTGTTTTTACAATTTAATGCCAAATGAGCGCACCATTTTACTTCAGGATCAGCTAGAAGGAAAATGTAAACCATCTATTTTATACTTAAAGCCAAAAAAAGTGCACACTCAAATTATGGGTTGAGCAAGATCTAACAGATTAAGCACCAACTGATAGTTAACTGTTTAACATTCATAACATGGCCCAGAGTGCAATATGAATCATTCAGAGCCAGGACACTGACTTTCTGTTTCTAAAAATCTCTCTTCATCAACAGTAACCTGGCAACTCCACATTCTCTCTGCCACAAGAGAATAAAAGACTTGCCTGGAACATGTGAAGTGGGTAGAGAGTGATTCCCGGGGCAAAGCGGAGGTCTTGCAAAATCTACTTGTTTGGCTCAATTTGAATGCAACTAGAAAGCTGTCTGAAGTGGTGGATCATCATATTCCTGCTGTCTTTGTCCTGCCCCAGAAGTTGTTAGCAGCCTACAGTGTATACTAACTCTGAAGAATACTAAGACCCATCTCAGAACACTTACTATATTATTACAGTAGTCTTTCTTGTTGTTAAAAATTTGGGCCTCTTCTGAGAAAGCTATATTATACCTCAGCCCTCTTTTTTAAATGTACTTTAATGTTTCAAGATAACATCTGAAAAACAAAGCAAAAATTTTTTTCACTTTAAAAATACAATATTAGTAAGAGCACAAGCAGATGCTTGGATAAAATCTTTTATCCTAGTTAGTGAAGGAGACTGTGCATAACATAAATCCTTTTCAATAATTTGTCTCCACAGATAAAGTGCAGATAAAAAAGCTTTGCAAATAGATGTAGATGAAATAGGATAAAATGCATGAACACTTGTTTTGAGATTAACAGGAAGATATTTTACCATAAAAATTCTCCAAAATAGTTTTCTCAATGTTCTGTTTCACAAGAGACTCAAACTTGAGTTCTGAAAATCCTCTAAGAAAGACAGAGATCTAGGGGGAAATAATATGGTTTCCAATATTATTTCAATGGGATTTTTAAGTATGGAATTTTTTCAATGGGATTTCCTCTGACAACAGGAAAATACTTGCACAGACCAGGCATATTTTTCATCCAAAAGAGCCTTCTCCAAAATATTTTCCAAGAACCTTGCCAATGAGAGTTTCATCAATTCAAGAGAATAAAGAAACAATTTTTAGCATCAATTTGCCATATCTACTATTACAGTTGCCCAAATATCTCTTAATGAGCAATGGTGGTATTGCTACTTTTCTAGATCTAGTTCTTTTAGTTTCAAATAAGAGCTCTAACTTGGGTTGCAAGCAAAAGTATGCTGGTCAGACCAGGTTAGAGAATAAACACAGAGTTACTAAAAGGAAACAGGAGTGCCTAATAAATCCAAAGCCAGGATTAGAACCCGGAACTGGTCATCAGAACCCTGAGGGGACGCATGATTTCTGACCTCAGTTCTTCTCTCTGTATATAGTGCTTCGTCCCACCAATCCTCAACCGTTTTATCTGATCCTTACCCAATTCTAATCGTCTGCATTGAAAGAGCTTCTTAAGCCTAACTTCAAATTCTCAATTAGTTTTGATGTGACTTTACTCTCTTAAAGAGACTGACAAAGCTCTGACAAACTGTTTCTTTCCTTCCCAAGTAAGCAATAAATACAGCTTTGTATTAGCAACAGATTGTGCTGGTAAAATCTGGGAGTCAGGCATAATTTGACAGGGCTAACAAAATACCACCATATCCGTGAGTTGCTTTTAGTAAATAGGGCAAGTAGTAGCTTCCAGACAAGATGGTGGGATAGGCAGACATGGCTAGCCCCTTCATACTTCCACATCAAAATTACAACTAAAATATAGATCCATCACTCATAACCGTCGTATATCGAGTTGAATGGAAGCCTGACAACTATAAAATTAAAGAAACCACATGTATCCAGAATGGTAGGAGGGGCACAGGCACAGAATGGGCTGTCTCTCACCGACGTGTGGTGGATAAAATACCAGAAGGGATATCTCAGGAGATAACAGCACCAAAAGAACCAACAGCAACCAAGGCTCAACTACAAGAAGAGGGTATACTCAACTCACACAGGGTGCACCTCAAATACCCAGCTTAAGTAATAAGGGAGGCTATGTCACTAGACCCTACAGGACACCTACTGCATTAGGCCACACTACCAAGACACAGAGTCAAAGAAGCTCTACCTAATACATAGAAACAAACATAGGGAGGCTGCCAAAATGAGGAGACAAAGAAACATGGTCCACATGAAAAAACAGATTAAAACTCCAGAAAAAGGACTAAATGAAATGGAGATAAGCAATCTGTGACATGCTGAGTTCAAAACATAGTTTATGACAATGCTCAAGGAAATTAGTGAGGATCTCAAGAGCATAAAAAAGATCCTATCAGAAATAAAGAATTCACTAGTTAAAATAAAGAGCAATTTACAGAGAAACAACAATAAAGTGGATGAAGCTGAGAAACAAATCAATGATTTGGACATAATGAAGCAAAAAAGAACGAATCAGAATAACAAGAAAAAAAATCCAAAAAAATGAGGGTAAGATAAGTAGCCTCTGGGACAACTTCAAGATATTTTTGAACATCTTCTTTTTCTTAGATAAGTCCCTTTAATATTTCATATAATAAGGGCTTGGTGATGTTGAATTCCTTTAACTTGACCTTACCTGGGAAGCACTTAATCTGCCCTCCCATTCTAAATGATAGCTTTGCTAGATGGTAATCTTGGATGTACTTCCTTTCTTTTCATGACTTTGAACACTTCTTTCCAGTTCCTCCTTGCTTGCAAGGTTTCTTTTGAGAAATCAGCTGAGTGTCTAATGGGAACTCCTTTGTAGGTAACTGTCTCCTTTTCTCTTACTGCTATTAAGATTCTCTTCTTATTTTTTTTAAAGATTTTACTTATTTATTTTTAGAGAAAAGGAGAAAGAGAGAGAGAGAAACATCAGTGTGTGGTTGCCTCTCATGTGGCCCCCACTGGGTACCTGGCCTGCAACCCAGGCATGTGCCCTGACTGAGAATCAAACCTTTGACCTTTTGGTTCTCAGCCCACGCTCAATCCACTGAGTTACACCGGCCAGGCTCTCTTCTTATTTTTAATCTTAGGTATTGTAATTATGATGTGCCTTGGTGTGTACTTCCTTGGGCCACCTTCTTTGGGATTCTCTGAGCTTCCTGGACTCCCTGGAAGTCTATTTCCTTTGCCAGATTAGGGAAGTTCTCCTTCATTTTGTTTTCAAATAAGTGTTCAATTTCTTGATTCTCTTCTTATCCTTCTGGCATCTGCATGATTCCAATGTTGGAATGTTTAAAGCTGTCATGGAGGTTCCTAAGCCGCTCCTCTTTTTTTTTTTTTTTTAATTATTGTTTCTTCATTCTGTTTGTTTGATGTTTATTGCTTACTTTTGTTACAAATCATTGATTTGAGTCCCATTTTCCTTCCCTTCCATGTTGGTTCCCTGTATATTTTTCTTTATTTCACTTTGCATAGCCTTCACTTTTTCCTCTATTTTGTGACCATACTCAACCATTTCTGTGAGTATCCTGATTACTAGTGTTTTGAACTCTTCATCTGATAGGTTGGCTATCTCTGATGCAGACCCTGGCTTGTGGGGTCCAAGGCGTTGTGGCTGAGACGAGACAAATTCACACAGACTACTGAACCCTGTGGAGGAAAAGGGACGGCATGGCCACTCTCTTAAGAGAAGAGTGCCCTGACCCTTGCCTTGACAGGCTTTTATTGCTTTCCTGGGCACATTACATGGAGGATGGTCCTCATTTATTATGCACAGGTTTGCTTTAGGTGGCTACCTTTCACAGAAAACAAAGGAGAGAATGTTGCTAATTACATCAGAAAAGAAGGATATTTGCAAACGTAAAGGGAAAAGTGGTCGAACTGGTTACACTTGTCCTTGGAAGGTTTAGCATAGATTTTAGGAAGTTACTTTAAAGATATGCAGTAAACATTTGCTGCCTCAATTCAGGGTAAGGGAGTTTTAGCAAAAAAAGCAAGCCTTGAAGCAGCCTAGGTACGATGCAGGCCTGATTTCCCACGGGAGAACTTATCCGTGGGCATGGGTCCTGTATTCCGGACCTCTTTTTCCACTGGCCTTTCTGAGTGGGAGCTGGGCCCATGCCACGCAGAATGGTCTCCTATATATCTCTTCAATGCTTAGTTCTATTTTTGAAGCTTGATCTGTTCTTTCATTTGGGCCACTTTTTTATGTCTAGGCATGCCTGTTATGTTCTAAGAGGCAGAGCCTTAGGTATTCAAGAGGGCAAGGCAACCCATGTCACTGGGTTGTGGCCTGTATGTGGGAGGGGTCCAAAAGGAAACAATGCTGCTTGCTGGGCTATCTGCAGGCTTTCAGTCACTTCCCCTACTTCCCACAAGTAAATTAGACCCTTCTGGTGCCAACTCCTGGGTGTGTGGCCTTGTGTACATTCCAGGACTTGGTGGGTCTCTCCAACTAACTCTTCTGTGAGGCTGGGAGTTTCTCCCACCACCAAAGTTCCCACAAGATTTTACAACCAGAGGTTTTGAATCTTTATTTCTCCACGCTGGAACCCTGGGCCATGTGGTCTGTCTAGCTCCTCAGTTATTCCTCCTAGTTTACCCACACATGAATGTGGGACCGCCCAGTCCACCAGGTGCCACCTTGCTGTGCATCCTCTCTACCCTAGCTGCCTCTCTCTGCTCTTTACCAGTTTGCCTGAATGGTTCTTCTTTAACTCCTTCGTTGTCGGACTTCCATACAGTTCAATTTTATGGCAGTTCTCATTATTTTTTGTTTTTAAATTTGTTGTTGTCCTTCTTTTGGTTGTGTGAGGAGGCAAAGTGTATCTACCCATGCCTTCATCTTGGCTGGAAGCCCAAAGCTCTCATTTAGAATGGAAGGGCAGATGAAGGGCTTCCCAGGCAAAGCAAAGCTAAAGAAATTCATCATCACCAAGCCATTATTACATGAAATGTTAAAGGGACTTATTTAAGAAGAAGATCAAAACTATGAACATTAAAATGACAACAAACTCACAACTATCAACAATTGAATCTAAAAAATAAAAACAAAAACTAAGCAAACAACCAGAACAGGAACAGAATGATACATATGGGGATCATTTGGAGGGTTATTTGCTGGGAGGGGAAAGGGGGAAATGGTGTGGGATCAAGAAGCATAATTAGTAGGAAAAAAAGTAGACCGGGGGATGTCAAGAATAGTATAGGAAAGGGAGAAGCCAAAGAACTTACATGCATGAGCCATGGACATGAGCTAAGGTGGGGGGGAATTGCTGGAGGGAACAGGGGAAGAGGGCAGAGGGGGGAAAGGGGAAAAAATTGTGACAACTGTAACAGCATAATAAATGAAATATACTTAAATTTTTTTAAATGTAGCCTGAGAGTATATAATAATACAAGGTCTATCCAGGAGGTATTTACTCATGCAATACAAAAAATAGAGACAATTACTGAAGAAGATACAAGATATAAGAAACATTCTACACAAGACAATGATGCCTCAGTCCTCTTTAAAATAGGCACCTTGGGACCTCACACAGTTCTCCCAATTGCCATCAGCTGTCTAGTCATATTTTCCTGAATCTCATTGACAGTCTGAAACTTCTTCCCTGTCAAATGTGATTTCAGTTTTGGGAAAAGCCTGAACTCACACAGTGCCAAATCTGGGCTGTAGGGGGACTGAATCATCTGGGTCGTTTTCACAAAGAAACTCTGCAAGAGACAGGATGCATGTGTGGGTGTGTTGTCATGATGAAGCTGCCAATCACCAGTTGCCCATAGATGTGGCCTTCTGAATCATTGGAATATTTTCCACAGAGGAATGTTCAAGCTTAATGAAAACTTTGATGCAGATTTGTTGCTCTACTCGCTCCGTCATTTTGAATGCAATGACCACACAGTACACATGCTCACTCAATATCACATACCACCCCCACTGACTAGTACAAGTGAAGTCATTGCTGTCTATGTATGCACATTCCAGTCCACTCTCTTTGGCTGCTAGGTTCCATTGATGTCACGCACTGTTCTTGTTACATTAACAATGACTGGACTTTTTCTGGACAGACTTCGTATATGTGCTCATAACTAGAAGAAATTACTACAACCTCCCATCCTCCATAGACAGAGTATGACCTTGACCATGAACTTAATCAAGAACTTACAAGTACTGCCCTGGCCAGGTGGCTCAGTTTTTTGGAGCATGGTTCCATAAACCAAAAGGTTTTGGGTTTGATCCCCAGTTAGAACACATACCTAGGTTGCGGGTTTGAGTATGAAGGCAAGCAATCAATGTTTTTATCTCAGTGATGTTTTGATGTTTTTCTCTCTCTCAAAAAATAAAATGTCCTTGGGTGAGGATAAAAAAAAGAACTTACAAGTACTGATTTCATAGCATCAGCTAGGTCAAGGGAGCATCCAGTAAAAGATACAGTTCATGGAATAACAATAGTATTTCTCTGTTTTCATAGAAGACCTGAGGGGTCATAATTTGAAAGCAGAGAGTATAGAAGGGGGTGAAGAGGAAAAAAACCGATACTAATATTATAACATCTAGTAAGGAATGTACAGGACAGATTCCACTCATTAAGAAATGGCTTATAAATTATGAGTCAGCAGGAAAACATTTCTATTCTTCCTCAGGTGTTTACAGCACTACTGAGAATTAAAATTTGTCCTTGGAAGATAAACATGACTAGGTATTTGTGTGTTTTATTCAGTAGACTGGAAAGTCCTGAGAATATGTTCAACTCCTACTAGTGGATAGATAGCAAAATAACCAAATTTTAAGTGATCCACACCTACTCAAAACTCTTCTTGAAACTTGGAGGACTGAAGTTCCCTAACTCCCAGGCCCAATGGTTCTGTAGGACTTGGAGAACCAAGAACTCATATTGTCCAGGCTCTCTTCTATGGGATTCAGTTTCATGAAAATGGGCATTATTTGCAGATGGAGACATTGTGAGGGCTCTACAATGCTACAAAAATTTTGTTGTATAAAATTGCCCTTTTTACAAGTCTATAGAGACAGATAATAAATTGGTGGTTGCCTTAGGCTAGAGGCAGAAAAGGGATTGACTGTAATTGCACATAGGGGTCTTCTAGGGGTGAAAGAAAAGCTCTAAAATTGGATTGTAGGGATGGGTGCACAACTTTGTAAGTTTATTAAACTGAATCATGCACTAAAAAAAAGGTAAGTTTGCTCTGGCCAGTGTGGTTCAGTTGGTAGGAGTATCCTTATAAAGTGAAAGGTCGCAGGTTT